>CAUYTI010161665.1:0-41446 GCA_963575145.1 Galago senegalensis
TGCAGAGAATAGCTTCTTTGATTCTCGGTAGGTCTCCCCCATCTGCTTCATGTGACAACCATTTGATCTTCTGCAGGATGCTGCTGTGAAGTACTTCCTCTTAGCAGATTTCTGCCCAGAATCCCACGTCGTCCCCAGTGCATGTTTGTGCAATGACTGTGCAACAGCTCTTTGCTCATGATCCCCCTGGCTAGTTTGCTCCTTCCTCACCTTCTTGAGTGTGAGGACAATATCCGGTTTGTGTTCTGTCTTATTTTAGTTTCTGTTACCATATCATACAGAACATCTGCAGAGTGGCCACCTTATTTTCTTACAAGTAAGGTTCAGTGAGACAGCGGGCTTTTCAAAGCAGAAGGCAAACCCTGCTCACCCCTAACCCCAGGTTACCTTTCAGATCCGCTTTTTCAAGGGATACTATGAGGTTTGGAGAAGTAGGCAATGGGCTAGGAGTTTCATTCTTGTCTTCAGTAGCATATGGATTCTAAGTTTTTATGAGCACATATTATGTGCCCAGCATTGTGTAAAGCACTTTACATAGGTTTGCTCTCCCATCTTTGCAGCAAGCCTACAAACATATGTAGTAAAACAGTTTCCATTCTACAGATAAGGAAAGGAAGGCTTAGAGAGATGCAGTTAAGTAGCAAAGCAGAGAGACCGACACCAGCGGTCTGTGCCTAGCACTCATGCTCCCATCACTGTAGTCCTTCAGGTCTCCACCTGGTTGTTACTCCATCCAGAAAGTCCTTTCTGACCAAGGCCATAACCAAACAGTGCTCGACAAGAGAGTGCTTGGATTTCAACCAGCGCTATGCCATTTATCAACTTGATGATCTTAATCCCTCGTCCTCAATTACTTCACCTGTAATGTAGGGATAACGGTACCAATCTCCAAGGGTGGCTGTGAGAATTAAATGAGATGATGTATGTAAAGTGTTTATTCCAGGGATTAGCAGCTAGTAATCACTCAAGAAATATGTTATTACGAAATATCCTCAAGGGTACTGAAGCACACACATCTACTTAGAGTAATGCACTTCCTACTAGCAAAAGAACAAGTTCTTCTTGAGTCAAGCATTTCTTCCCAGGCATTCAGATGACATATGTTGGACATATTGGAAGTTGAAACGCTCCTTTGAAATTATCAGAAAAGTGCTTTGGAAACTATTTATGATAGGGGAAAGGATGATTAGTATTTTTACCTTTGTGATTTTTCATGGTGAACTTTAAATAACATTGCTATAAGCTAAGACACACTTCAGCCTATTCCAAAATCTGCAATAATTTTGCAATAAATTCAATAGGCAAATGTTTGAGAGAAAGGCTCAGAGCGGCTGAATTCTCCAGTGTGTTCACACAGGAGATGGAGTTGGCTCTATTATTATTTTCAATGTAGCTAATGAAGGACAAAACTCAACATTTTCAGAGCTCTGGAACTGTTCAGATAAACACTGAAAATGCTGAGCATGCTTCATGTCAGAGGTTTCCTCTCCTTTAAAATAAAGATGTAGAAAGCTTTCCTCATTTAATCTTTTCTAAATGTAATCCCCATGAAATACAGTGGGAAAGGTCTCCAGTGAGAGCCAAGAGATGTGGTCTCCAGTGCTGGCTGTGCCTTAGCGAGCTGTGTGGCCTTGGCAAGCCATGCCGGACAACTGGGCTTAGTGTCCTTATCTTTACAAATGAGAGGATCAGGGAGCCCAACTGGAGGACCCCACAAGTTCCTTCCAGCTTTACTGTTCAGTGGAATAAACCACAGGGTGGCTTCCATTTATGTGCTTTGGGTGTCCTTTATTATTTAAAGTAGAAAATCACCTTCAAAATACATAGCTGTGTTATGTGAAAGCACACACTTTGAAAACATGGATTTAAGGCATCTTGACTAGAGAAAAATTAGACTAAGATTTCCATCTATAGTCAAAACAAAATTAAGTCACATGGCAAGAGGATTCACATCTTTTCTTAGCACCAAAGTGGAAATTTGAAGATTATTATTTTAAAAATTATAACTCATACTTATTAAATATTCAAAATATTTAATAACCAAAAAAAAGCACAGTATAAGTAAAATGTATTTTACATGTAAATCTCAATTACAGAAAGCAAAGTCTTCCTATGAATTATTTTTAAACATTCGAATTAAATTTTAGTTCACAATAACCAAAATTTCTAATGAGCTTTTGTACATTTGTATAATACAAATAGGCTTAGTGAGTCAGAGCAGTATACTTTTTTTTTAAAGTAAGCTTTTGTGAAAGGACGTCTCCAATACAGCTTGACATTCCTGCTTCGGAGAGCTAGTCAAACCCAGAGAGACACAATGACCTTTCATGTCTCAGTTCTACTATTTCTAAAATGGGAACACAGTAGTGCCTATTTCCTAAAGCTTCACAGAAGAATAGTAAGCTCCACCAAGGTAAGGGAGAAGTAGGAATTAGGAGTGGCCTCTCAATGGTCTAGCAGCTATTGGAAAGCCATTTTAAACATGTTGAAATGGCATTTCCCTTGACACCTCATGAATTGTACCAGCATTGTCCAAAATCATTGACCAACTCCTAACTTACGAATTAAGTTTTAGTGTTTTTGTTAACATTCTTTTTTTTTTTTTTAAAGACAGAGTCTCACTTTGTTGCCCTTGGTAGAGTGCCATGACATCATAGCTCACAGCACCCGCAAACTCTTTAGCTCAAGAGATCCTCTGGTCTCAGTTTTTCATTTTTTTAGTAGAAGCAGGGTCTCACTCTTGCTCAGGCTGGTCTTGAACTCATGAGCTCAAGCAATCCACCTGCCTTGGCCTCCCAGAGTGCTAGGATTACAAGTGTGAGCCACTGTACCCTTTTGGTATTGTCATTTATCTTGTTTCATTTTTGTTTGGGTTTTTCCTCTCTTAGGAACTTCTAAGAGCAAATGCATTAATTTGTAGGCATATTTTCAAACTGCATCTTTCTTATTACTTTCTCTTTGTCACCCTTAGTAGAGTGCCATGGAGTCTTAGCTCACAGCATCTTCAAACTACTAGGTTCAAGAGATCCTCTTGCCTCAGCCACCCAAGTAGCTGGGACTATAGGCACCCACCATAATGCCTGGCTATCTTTAGAGATGAAGTCTCACTGTGGCTGAGGCTGGTCTCCAGCCTGTGAGCTCAGGCAATCCACCCACCTCGTCCTCCCAGGGCACTGGGATTACAGGCCTGAGCCACTGCACTTGGCCTTTCTAATTACTTTCTACTTTCCATCCACCAGGAGGTTATCTAATCCCTAATCCAAATTGTAGTACAAACACCCAATCTCTTCCTGTTCCAGTGAAATCAAACTAGCCTGAAGGTATCTCTCAGATCCATACTCTGTCCTCTGTTCCTTCCTCAAGAGACAAGGCAGAAACTAAATTGGCACACCTCTCCCTGGAAACCTGACCAGCAATGAGCAGAAGGAAAGTACTTCAACAAGTGAGAGAGTAAGCGGATAAAAGAGATTTTCTGCAGACTGAGGGTGCCCACAGACACACATGGATGCTTAGCTAGGTTTTGACCGAAAGCCACCTTTAGGAAATTTTAGAAAAATTTATATGTGCTATCCACGTGTCAAGCATCGGATTATGTGTTCTCTAAATACTTAGGATTCTGTCACTTTTCAATAGTAAATGGTAATTGTATATTTTCCAGGTGGTCTTGATAAAACTGGTCTCCTCTAAACGGAAAGAGTGGGTGTTCCAAAATGGGTAATCTACTCCTTCTGAGCTTTTTACTTTACTCGCTCTGGGACTTTTAATGGTCATTTAATCAACCTTAAAGTACTCACTGAACAAGCCCTAACTAAACATTGTGATTTAAGTGCTGAGATTAGTGAGGTATTGCTCCAGGAAAATTGATGTTTTGAGTGTTTCTAGGGCAACAGTTAATCTCTCCCAGCAGCAAGTCTGTTAGAAAATAAGGGGATGGGAACATCGCAACCCTTTTAGATGAAAGGGAACACCATATTTGAAGAGTAAGGTCCGCCAGGAGATGCACTCAAACATATAATAATACAAAAGAACATGCTGTTTAACTAATGACATAGTTACTTTGAAAAGTAGAAATCAGGAAAATTTCACTTGATTGAATATTTTTGTTTGGGTAATTTTGGTTTCGCCTTGTTTTGCCCATTACTTTCTGTGGTTTTTCAATCCATTTTATCTGCTGCTCTGCCCAGAGATTTGACTTCAGAAAAATCTGAAGCAGTTGTGTGGCCTTCACAGCAACCGAGATAAATCTGGGTGCCGAACTGTAAAACATTTCAGCAAGTGTAGAGGAGGACAAAAGAGGCTGTCTCTCTTTGCCAAGTTTTCTAAGATTCTACTACTCTCCTTAGAGACTTTATTATTTAATCTCCATTATTGATAAACATAGAAAACAGATTCTTCTCTTTTGATAGAATTTTCCGAGAATCTAAACTATAGTATTTTTTCTTTAAGTCTGCAAAGATTTAGGTTAGGAACTACAAATCTCTTAGGAATGGAAGCCTTTTTTTTTTTTTTTTTAACTTTTTCCTCTCCTTTTATGGTGAACAGATATTTGGGGAATAGAAGACACAAGTCGTTTGGGTTTTATATACCTTCTTGAATAGAAGATAGGACAAAGAAGACTTTCCATCTCAGAAGTCCTGTTGCATCAGGAGAAAGGGTCAAAATGTTATCAAAAGACACAAGATATTGGGAATTGATGACACTCCGGAGAAAAGCAGAAATTCAGAAGACTTAACATGACAGAATAATGAGGGATACAATGAAGGGGAGTCTGGTTAGAAAATAAAAAGGAAACTAAATCACAAACACAGCATAATCTGCCAACCACCAGATTAGTAATCTCCATGGGCAGGTTTTTGTTTGTTTTAGTGGAGAGTGTACAGTTCTGAGAATCTGAGATACTCAATTCAAAAAAAGAAGAAACGCTCATCTAACACCAAAGTACAAAGCACCAGGCTTCACACTGCGGGGCCTTCAAAGACAACAGCGTCCTCGGGAAGTGTGCATCCAATCAAAAACATTCATCCAAGGTTTCGGGGTGCAAGATGTGCTCACTCGTTGAATACACAAGCTCACCCCACCTTCTTTCTTTTTTAACAAGTTCATGTTATACCCTGGTCCCCTTTGAACATCCAGAGTGCTTTATTTTATGTAATAGGATCATTTGAAAAATAAGTCCCTGAAGAATCAAAGTTTCATCTCAATGTACACAGAAACTAAGACATAAGAAAACGGAAATTCCCCAATGGCACATCGTGTGACTCTGGCTGACCTCTGTCAGATGTATGTTTATTTTCCTTTTTAAGAAATATTCTAATTTAACACCTACTTATGAAGGAGCAGCTGATGGAGAAGGAAAGGAAAAGAACATGGATAATAATTTCCTTGTAGATGGAAAGAAAAATTATCACTCATGATGTGTTTAAGGCTGCTCTTCTTGCTAGTCGTCTTAAATCCTTGGCAAGGAGAGAGTTCCCAGAACTCTTTAGAAACTAAAATTAAAAAACAAACAAACAAAAAAAAAAACAATGCACTCAACTTGTTTAACTGGGTCTGAGCCCCTTTAGAAGCTCAAGAAAGAAAAATGGTATTTTCCTAAATTTTCTCTGATCCTCTAATTCTTTTTAAAACTACCTTTCCGGCTCGGCGCCTATAGCTCAACTGGCTAAGGCACCAGCCACATACACCTAAGGTGGCAGGTTCGAATATCCAGCCCAGACCCGCCAAAACAACAATGACGGCTGCAACCAAAAAATAGCCGGGCGTTGTGGCGGGCGCCTGTGGTCCCAGCTACTTGGGAGGCAGAGGCAGGAGACTCACTTGAATCCAGGAGTTGGAGGTTGCTGTGAGCTGTAATGCCACGGCACTCTACCCGGGGGACCACTTGAGGCTCTGTCTCAAAAAAAAAAAAAACCACAAAAAAACTACCTTTCCTCTTCATTATTCTAAAGCATCAGCCTTATGCCTCTCCTATGTCAAAGCAAACTAAAATAGAAGACAAGAGAGGACTTGGCAAGTCCAAAAATATAGGTACCTTTACAAAAAGAAAAAAGACTTGGTAAATATTAAAGTTTATTTGTGATTTTTGTAAAACTATTTCTTGACGATACAAAAAAAAATCACAAACAAGAACTACTTAAAGTGAATTTATTGTGAAAGCACTACTTATCAGCTGCCAATAGAAAAAAAAATCTCAAGAGGCGAAGAATTTAGCAACATAGCTTTTGAGTCCCAGGCTTGGGCTGCTCAAGGGAATAAATAACATTAAGAAGCTATTACTTGCAACTTGATATTTTGGCAGATCAAACAAACAACTAAGTCTCTTTTCTCTAAATCATTAATATTTCCAGGTATGTTGGGATTATTCAGAGGTTATTTTTCCAAAAATTCTCCAAGCTCAGGCCCGTGGCTGGCAATATCCCTATAATGTTCTTTTCACGTGGAGAGTAGTATTGAAGGAGACAAGTAAAATCGTTTTAGTTATACGTTGTAAACAGTCTAGCTGACGAAGAGCTTTCATAAGGACGTTTGTTCTGCTGAAATAAAGTAGCATTGATGTAGGGAGACTAATTTGAGAGAAAAAGATGCCAAAAAGGAAACAACAGAGGAATATAAATTAAAAAGTAGTACAAGGAAGAGGTTCAGCAGCTGTCAGTGCATAGTTTATTTATGGTCACGTACTGATATTATACTTCCAACAATAACATGCTATAAGCGATATTAAAATGTTTCTATTTTAGAGGCACATTGAATATTTATCTCAAAGTCTTGAGGAACTATTCTCTGAATTTAATATGCTTCTTGAATATATTTAATGGAAGATTCCGGACATAGCAAATATAGTAAAACTTTGACAGTCTCATCCATATTACGTTTCCCATTCGTTTTTATAGGTATCTAAAGGATCATATAGTAAAGGGCTGAAGGTTCTATCCCCACCTATGGTAACTAATTTGACAAACTCTTAAGTTAGGGATGTTTTTGCATTCTGTACAAAACTCGGCTTGGCGAGTGTACTCATCCCACTTTATAAAAGGCAATCATTAAAATTTCAGGTTTTCTAGCCAGTTAACATCCAATTGGCAGTTTGAAACAGGACATTATAGGGGTATTTTAGACCATGTTGATTGTCAAATACTATAAATCAGGACAAGGTCAACCCCATTCCAAGTGCTGGTTAATAAATACCAGCACACCATTAGGGAAAGCTAATCTTTGATTTTTGCATAAAATGCCAAGAAAAATAATATGCATAATTTAGCTTTGACCCCCCGAAACCTCCAAGATATTCAATTTTTTAAAAAAATCAATAATTGAAGAATTTCATAAATTGGTACTATTAACTTTAAAGAGCAGAGACCAATCAAAGTGTATCAGAGTAGGCTTAGCTAAAAATAATCACATTCATTTTAAAATTGGAAATGGTCTTCTTTGAAGATATATGTTCACTTTATTCAATCTTTCTGAGTAGCTTCAATCCCCCTGCTAGCCTTCCTCTGTTTTGAGGATTTAGCTCTATGGATTCAGTAACTGGATATCCTGAGAATATATTTATCTTTATAACTTTATAGGTGAAAAATGTGTATTATTAACCATTTAGCATTATGCTATTGAAGTAAGACAAAAATGACAAAGGGCCATCCATGGCCTTAAGTACTAAGAACAAGCTTGTGATGCCTGGGTCCCAAATGCGGTTCCAGGATACGATTCCAGAATCCCCAGTGTCCAGAGCAGGCAACGGGCACCATATACTGTTACTTAGCCCCAGACTGTTCTCTGGCCAGTCCTGCTACTTCTTCAATCCCAAAGCTGTTCTTTGGAAGCTGTATCTGCCATTTCTAAGTTTAGACAGAAGGAAAAGTATTGTACAAAAAGTATTGGACCATGACTATGAGGTATTTAATTTTTTCTTCCTAATGACTAACAGCCCAATTCTTTATAGATTTTCTTTTAACCTCGTCATAGAGTCCAAAGTCATGGATGATAGCAATAGCATAGTCAGAAATTTCCAGTGGACAAACAAAAGAGATTAATGCTGTTTACACATGAACCTACTGAAATTTGTCTCCAACTAAATTATTGTAAGAAAAGTAAGGTTGTTGCATTCATTTGGCTTCAGTTTCACATTTGGGCAAAGCGCAATGCTAGTAAAGGCATCTCTTATTTTTCTGGTGAAGATTAGACCCTGGATCTTTGCATAATAAATACTTTCGGGCCTTTGTGGCAGTGTCAGCTGCAGCCAGATTATGAGCGTGTCTTCTATGTTTAAACACGGGAAGGGTTCACAGTGAGGTGAGAGATCTTCAAACTTTTCTTTTTCTCTGGGTTTGGCTCTTGTTTAGAAACCCTCAGGAAATGAGCTGCGAAGGGATGTGCTGCCACATCAAAATTCTGAAAGAAGATCCCTTCAAACCAGCAAGTCAACCTTCCTCTGTGGATAATTCAGCCGGCTGAGTCTAGCACATTTCATCACTGACCAACGGAACAGAAATAACTCAAGCTGCAGTCTCATTCCAGAAGCATTTCTGACCAAACAAGTTTTCTTAAGCTTTAGCGTCATGGTTTCATATTTAATCACTTCAGCATTTTGCTGGTTAGACAACTGTGATATGAAATGGGAAAGTATTTCATCCCAAACAGCTGGAAAATTGGTAGGTTTTTTTTTTTTCCTGCCACTTGTTATAGATTCAAAAGGATCACTCCAAATCCCCACTATTTATTCTGTTCAGTAAATTGTCTTGTTCCTGTGGTTTCTCAGAAACTTTAAACAGCACTCCTGGTGTCTATTTGTAAACGTTGTCTCACTTCAGATAACTGCTTGAAACAAATAATCTAAGCTGTGAGGGCAGATTCAGACGCAGGCCCTCCTAAGGCCTGTTATCTATATTCTACATAATACAGTACGAAAGAACAGAGTTGTGTAGGTCACACAGGGAGGAGGCCCCCAAATTTGTGAATTCCCTGTAGCTCAGTAGCTGTGCCTGTAGCTCAGCTGTTGGGGCACCAGCCACATACACTGGAGCTGGAGGGTTTGAATCCAGCCCAGGCCAGCTAAACAGCAGTGACAACTACAACAAAAAAATAGCTGGACATTGTGGTGGGTGCTGTAGTCCCAGCTACTTGGGAACCTGAGGCAAGAGAACCGCTTAAGCCCAAGAGTTTGAGGTTGCTGTGAGCTGTGACACCATAGCACTCTACCGAGGGTAGAGTGAGATTCCATCTCAAAATAAATAAATAAAATAAAATGGACTCGAGAGATATTTTTTTAAAAAATGGTAAATTCCTGCCTCTTGTCTGGTTTGCATCTTCACTGTTACTCATAATTTCTCTCTAAATTGGCTCTTCTTAAAAACATATACATCGACATACAATGTCTTTGTAAGGTTGTAGACATTATAACACAAGTAATTTTCCTTCATTTGTTAAAATCCTACTTCATCTACTTTAATGCTGTAAAGTTACAAATAGCAAATAGCTTTTATTTTACAGCATTCAAGATATCAGAAACACTGTTGCTTTGTGTCCCAGTGACCTTCAGATTTGATCCTGTGTAATGGTGGAAGAATCCATTCAGATAGGCCACCAGCCAGTCAGTGTGAGCTGGCTGCATCCACTGCTTTTTATCCTCTGCAAGGGACAAGTGTCTCATCACACAACTGCTGAGGTTCTCTCCGCAGTGAACGACAGTTGCCCAGGGTGGACGAGAGTGCAACACCTCCCTACCCATGTGCCACTGATTTTGGATAATTTGAGGCCATATATTATAACACTAAAACTTCAGATGGTGCAGGTATGAGATGGTCTAGCCCAGATTAAAGCCTAATCAAGTGAACCTCTGAGCGGGCCAAACAGAGCTAGCCCTTCCATTTCTTTCTCACGGCTCAGAGAACTTGGAGCCTTGGGAAACACTTTGTATCTCTCCCTCCATCTCTCTCATCTCTAGATTCAGTTTTAAACTGCTTAGAAACTTTGGGTAGAGTTCATACCTTTATGGCCTACACATCTATGTGATCAATCTCAGGGTGTGTTTGGATTCTTCACTCTGAAAAAAGCCATCACAGAAACTATTGACTCACATGATTCCAGATTGGTTCCCTGCAGGCTCCAGGAATTTTACAGGAGCAGACAAAAAGACCCCTCAGTCAGTTTTACCTTCTGATTCAGGTGCATTCATTTTATTTTTTATTTAATTTTATTTTTTAAGACAAGAGTCTCACTCTGTTGCCCTTAGTAGAGTGCCATGACATCATCACAGGTCACAGCGACCTCAAACTCTTGGGCTCAGGCGATTCTCCTACCTCAGGCTCCCGAGTAGCTGGGACTACAAGGGCCTACCACAATGCCCAGCTAATTATTTCTATTTTTAGTAGAGATGAGGTCTCATTCCTGCTCAGGCTGTTCTTAAACTCCTGAGCTCAAGGGATCATCATGCCTCTGTCTCCCAGAGTGCTGGAATTACCCACCTGCCCCATGGCACCCTGCCTGGCTGGCGTGTTAGTTTTAGATACCCCACAGACTTGAGCTATACAACGTCCAATAGGGCCTGACATGATGCAGAGCCTTTCTTCACACTGACAGGGACAGTTTGACTACTGAAGAATCAGTCAGGGTTTTCCTCCTGTTGTATTTCATATTTTAGCAGCAAATTGAAATCACGGTACTGGTGAGTTTATACTGCCTAGTCTATGCCAGTAACTTTGCACCCAGCATTTTGTATTACTATTTACCCTTAATATCTTTCTTTGTGTATACCTTTAAACCCAAGGAAGAAGGATAATCCTTCCTGTTTTTCCATTTTCCTTCTTGTTGCCTGTCCTTTGGGCTGCTACTTTATAGAACATTCTAACTTACAAAGAAATGGTCTCCCAGAAGTGATGAAATGCAGGAATTTTAAACCCCTTAACTGCTATGTTTGCTTCACATCTTACAACACTGAATTCTAATGTAGTGCTCTACATTCCAAATTAACATTCCAAGCATTTTTTTTTCCTAGCAAGAAGGCAAAACACCAAGTTAAAAGTCAATCACAAGAAGACACACCATTATTTCCACACTATTTAGGGTTTGTGTTATTTTGTGTTCAGGTCTCTAGGAGAACACTAGGAAAAGAATGTTTGCCATTGAAGGGAATAAAAATATTTTACCCCCAAAGAAATTTCTTTGCCATCTTTCAAGTTGGCTGTTCATAGGTTCATAGCTGATATGAGGTCTTTTGTGGAGATTTGCATCTGTAGAGAAAATGGCATTGATGCAGACAGACTTTCTCTCAAACCCTCCCTTGTCCACGTGTAGGAGAGATTAACTGAGACTCTGGCATCTTTCTGGCATCTGTTCTGAAAGGAACATTTACTACCTTTTCTGTTTCATCTACAAAGCAAGATCATTTTTGCTAGGCCTCCTCTTCTCCCCCTCTCGTTACCTGATTTACCACCATAACCTGAGGTGACCAGATTTTAACATTGGTAAAGTGGGACATCATTGACAGGGGTGGGGGTGGGGGTTCTTTTTTTTTCTTTACCAATCTTAGTTTATTTATTTAAGCCATCTCCTGTCACAAGTAAAGGGATGGAAGACTGGTAATGATATGATAAAAGAAGGTGAGCTTAAGGTCCCTTACACTTTCTCTGGTCCACGTGCAGAGCAATGGTCCAAACTGATGCTGTGGTCCCCAATGTCTGGGTAGTGGTCTAGGTTCTCTTTATTCATCTTCATAACCAGTTGGAAGCGGATTCACGTGAGGGTTGTGGAATAGACTGTATAGTTACCATCTCCCCAGGGAAAAGACTTGGTCCTGATGCGAAGAAGGGAGTAAGGGATGAACTCAGGTCTCTCCTGTTCTCCGGGGTGGGATTTCAAGTAGACCTTCAGCATACTCACTCCCAGCCCGGGAAGGGTGATGAGGAAGGTGAGGGCCCTCCGCATGCGAGCTGAGCCCTCCTCACTGTGGGCACCTCTCTACATGAGACGCCCCAGCTGTGGGCAGGACCAACCCAACAGCCCAGAAAGCCTGAATGCAGCCCCCGCCATTTTTGACCCAGACTACCTCCAAAAATCAGGACTTTTTTGAAATACCATGGGATGCCAGACAAATTGTTAAAAAGCAGGATGTCTGGTCACCTTAACCATAACTTGTTTGGGGCCTGTACTGAACCCTCATTCTTTCGTCAACCTCAAGGTGGTATATAAGCTTCTGTGCCCCACTGGGGAATCAGTGTAGTCACTCTGTGACTCTCATTAATAAATCCAAGTGCCTCTTCTCTTGTTAATCCACCTTTTGGTGGTTGATTTTTCTGTGAACTTCCCGAGGGCGAAGGGTAAGATTTCTCCTGGCCCCTGTGCCTCAGTTTCCACTGTGCAACATATAACCAAACGGAATTTTTAACTCTCTTTTCATGCCTGCTCAAATCTCATTCAGTGAGATATGGAATGCGTATGAATATGTCAGCTTCTATCTCATTTTTCCTAAATTTATGATATCATGCTTTTAAGTTCCATGTGAAAAGTGGAAAAACAATCCCCCAGTGTTGTTTACATTTGCTTTTGCCTGACTGAGGGCCATTGTATAACAGGCAGGGCCCTGGCCATGCTTGGGGAAGCTGCCAAGTACACACCGACAGGCCAAATGTCACTAGAGATAAGAAAGTCACAACGCATGGTCTGTAGTCATCCCAGACACATGCATGAAGTAATTCTTCAGAATAAAAGAAATTCACTTGAGGGAAGTACAGCTTATATTAATAAATTTTTGCTTAGTTATTGGTATTTTCTTACAAAATGTCAGGAATATCCTGCTGGATATTTGCGATTGTTGGGCATCTTTTCAGCTCACCTGCCCAGTTGATCAATTCATGTAAGGCCCAAAAGTCACAAAGAGACACAGACCTGACACCCTCTGTCACTCACCAAGGCAACCAGGAAACTTGATTAGTGGCTTGCTTTTAAATTAGCGATCAATATTGTTACATTAACTTGGTAACAAATTAAAAACTACTGTTAAGAAATAATAGAGTGAGGAGTGGGAGTCTCACTAGGTTGTCCTCAGTAGAGTGCCATGGCATCACAGCTCACAGCAACCTCAAACTTCTGGGCTTAAGTAATTCTCTTGCCTCAGCCTCCCTGTAACTGGTACTACAGGCATCTGCCACAATGTCTGGCTATTTTTTTTTTTGCAGTTGTCATTGTTGTTTAGCTGGCCTGGGTCAGGTTTGAACACACCAGCCTCCACTAGGCTATGGGCTCCGAGCCAAGAAATAATAGAGTGTTTTTGAAAATAACCAAGCTTTAGTTGAATAAAGTGAGATGCAGAAGTGTGGCTGTAATTACGATAACACCCCAAAGG
This sequence comes from Galago senegalensis, assembly GCA_963575145.1. Lineage (NCBI taxonomy): Eukaryota > Metazoa > Chordata > Mammalia > Primates > Galagidae > Galago > Galago senegalensis. Next base: position 13,337 of record CAUYTI010161665.1, read on the forward strand.
ACTTGACTTCTTAATAAAGATGTATCGAGGCATTTTAACAAGAATATTTTAACAACATAGTCACTGCAACTTCTATGTGGTTTGTTTTTAAAGTATGTTAACTTTGGGAGATTTTAAAACATATGTTAATATCTTCCATGATCCTGTATAAGTTCATATTGAAAGTCACATTTTAATCTCCTTCCCCACCTAAAAATTAGAAATGATAAATTCTGAGGACTTAGAAAGCTCATTATATTCCTTCAGGTCCTACAGCTGACCCAGATTGTTCATAAAATAGAAAATATTGTTAATCATGACAGCAGTGATGTTATGTTTTCAACAGATGCTTCATAAAAATGACAAAATTATTCATCTGTACACGTTATCTGTAATGTAGGCATAGTGTGTCTGAGGCTTCAGAAAAAAATTTCGGAAGTGTTTTTATTTACAACGTATCTGTTCTTAGTGTTTTATTAGTATGTTGTATGTTGTAATGCTGATGGATGCATTATCTACACACACTAAATCACACAGAAATGACCGTGTAAAGAAGATGAAAACAAAGCTTGCGTCCTAGGCCGGAATCTAGGCCTATTCCCTACTTCAGTTACCATAGCTAAGGAAGGGGGAAAAATTCTAGACTTTGGAAAGAGAAATGTAATTTTAGTCATTGTGGTTAGAAGGGACATTCATTGTATAATTAAAAATTCCAAAGTGTACAGGGAAGGCAGAATGCCACACTATTTGGTGCCTAAAATAACACATTATTATAAAGTAAAGCAATTTCACTTTTGGAACAGGAGAGCTCCAAGACTGTGAAACAAACATGTGCCTTTGGAGGTCTGTCTGAGCCTTAACTTTAAGAACGTGCGGTGCAGGTGTAGAATAGAAAACTCTGCCCTCCCTGAGCCAAACGCTCAGTTTTCTGATGCCTACATTTAATGTTGACCCTGAATAGATGTCTCATCTTTTATTCTTAAGTCAGAGAGCAGCAGGCCCAGAGTGAAGGGGATGAGGTCAGCCACAGTCCCGCTGTGCATGGTCTAGAGAAGGTCGTCCATTCATCCTGGGGCCCGCTTTATCCCAGGTTCACCACTGATTTTCTGTGGCGGCTTTGGATAAGTTACTTTTCCCCGCAGCTCACCGTTATTATTACTAGGGGGTAATGGAACTAGGAAGTCAGTTGAAGGTAGGACATTGCTTCTTCATTAATACACATCCCATACTAATGCACTAGCCCAACAACTGGCACGCTGCGATCCAAGGGACAGGTGCAGCCCAGCACCTGCGTCTGCATGAAACAGCCAGTTCTCTTCTTTTACATATTGTCTATGTCTGCTTTTTTCCTCTGAAATCTGAGTGGTAAAAAAGACTATCTAACCCACAGATCCTAACATATGTTTGGCCCTTTGGGGAAGTTTGCTAACCCTGCACTAGGCCCTTGTAACTCAAAGTGGAGTCCTCAGACCGGTAGCATCTGCACCAGCTGGGAGAGCATTAAAAATGCAAATACTCGGGCCCTACCCAGACCTCTGGGGATCAGGATCTTGGGGGTTTTCACAGAGCTCCCAAGTGACTCACATGCATGGGAAACATTGAGAAGCACTGGTCTAGGCTGTTTAGAATGGGGGTCAGCAAACTTCTCCAGGAAAAGTGCTAGATAGTAAATGTTTTAACTTTTGAGACAATTTGTCTCTGTTGCCACTGTTTAACTCTGCCTTTTTAACTTTGAAAGTGGCCATAGACAATAGGTAACTAAATGGCCATAGTTCTATCCCAATAGAACTATTTATGGTCACTGAAATTTGAATTTCATATTATTTTCTTGTCACAAAAGATCACAACTTTTCATTTCGTTCAATTATTCAAATGTATAAACCTTCCTTAGCGCACAGGCCAAACGAAGACAGGAGGCAGGCAGGATCAGGCACTGGGACCACAGTTTGCCAAGTCCTAGCATGGGCTGCTGCCACATCACTGCTTAGCCAGCTCTGCCTCCTGGTCACTCTCCCCAGGACTCCAAACACCTGCTGTGTATCTTCCAGCACCTGTGAACTTAGAGAAGTTGCCACCTATCTAATTTATCCTAAAATACATTGAATGCATTTCTGTTCCTCTTGTATAATTCCTAACTTGTAACATTCAGTTTCTGCCAAATGACATGATGATACACTATATATTTTTTTTAATTGGCAGAATAGCACACAGCACACAGAGACTGAATCAGGAGAGTATATGAATATATTTATATCTTATGTATATATCATATATATCTCATATATATTACACCATTTTTCTGAGAGACTGAAGTAGGAGGATATACAAAGGGTACCAAAAAATGTATATACATTTTAAGAAAGGAAGAAACAATATTGAAATTATAACACTCAATATATACTGCGAACATTTATTATCTTATGTATTGTATCCTATATCTTTTATAATTGCAGAAGTCAAAAGTAACTTGAGTATTACTATTTTAATACAATTTTTATCTTTCTTAAAATGTATATACATTTTTGGCATCCTCTGTAGATAATATATGGAGTTTTATATACAGGGTGACCATAAAGTTCATGTGCAATTTAAAATTACACACTATTTTCAATTGCATACAAATTTTATGACCACCCTGTATATTTGCAAGATATACACACACACGCACACATATGTATATATATCTTATGTATGGCTTTATATGTCTTATGAGCTAAGAAAAGTTTTAACATTTTTAAATGATTGCAAAAAATAATAGCGTAATATTTTGTGACATAAAAATGATATGAAATTCAAATTTCATATATTGCTACAAAGGTTAGGGTCAGCAACTTTATACACATCACACACACATCTGCTTGTGAAGGAATAGGAAACTGATTATAATAAAGAACTCTTTTGGCCCTAAATTCAAACAACCATATTTAGCATCGTGAAATGTGCAGGTAAGGTTCAGGCTCTTTAATTGAGATACAAGCCTTCTGATCTAGGGAGCTTATGAACAAATCAGTTTCATAAAACTTTTAATTTATGTTCAAACCTTATCAGAACTAAGCTCAGGGGCATAAAATAGAAACCTGACACTAATGATGAGTAGATGAAAGAATGTTGTTGAATTAATACAACATTAATAATTTAAATTAAGCAATTTAAGAAACATGAAAGTACTTTGGATTCATCAGAAGCACAACGTATATAAACAATGTGAACAGTCTTCAAGGAAATACGCATAAGATTATATGTAGACACACTATATATTTTTTAAATTTTTCTTCTGAATGAATTGGTGAGACTAGGTTCTGACACCTGGTCTGCCCTGCTGCCCCAACTTTTTATATTTATCTACTTTTACTTTAATGACTCTATCTTTCTACCATCATTCATTTTTTTCTCTCCTTTCTAGGAGGGATACAAGCCTGAGATAAAGACCTTTCTACTAAATCTGATAAATCTTTTAACTATAAATCATTCACTAACAAAGTATTTCCCCCCAGAGGACCAATTAGAAGGATTTCAGTCATATGAAACAGAAAATTCTGGCCTACCTAAATGAGAGATTATGGCCTTTATATTTCATATGAGAAATTCTGAGATTTGGGCAGCGCCTGTGGCTCAGTGGGTAGGGTGCCAGCCCCACATACTGAGGGTGGCAGGTTCAAACTGGGCCCCTGCCAAACTGCAACAAAAGAATACCCAGGCATTGTGGCGGGTGCCTGTAGTCCCAGCTACTGGGGAGGTTGAGGCAAGAGAATCACCTAAGCCTAGGAGTTGGAGGTTGCTGTGAGCTGTGATGCAATGCACTTTAAAGAGGGTGATAAAGTGAGACTTTGTCTCTGAAAATAAAAAGAAAGAAAGAAATGCTGAGATTAGCAGCTCCAGGAGTGCTTAATTCAAAGCTTTAATATCATCAAAGACCAATGATCTTTCCATACTATATTCTTCAGGATGTAGATTTGGCATTAGAACAACTTCCTATATCATAACTAGACAAAGTTCCGTCCAATAGAAATACTCTCTTTTTCTGTGTCTTTTTAAAAATTCTGACAAAATTTTTTCCTAACCCCCCAGTAGATTCCCCCCTTGCTCATTGACCAGAAATGCATTACACCTATTGTTAAAATATGAACTGGCAAGCAGAATGGGATTATCCAGAACGGATTAGGAAAGCACGTGGCCACGTGAAAGAGGTTAAATTACCTGAACAGAAACCAGGGTTCTGTTAGAATGAAAGAAGAGGGAGGTGTGAGAGAGTTGTTATTGGGTAGTAGAACAGAACTCGATACTACAACCACAATTAGTATTTAGCAAATTGCCAAGAATAAAACACACCGCATTCATCAACCAAAGCTAATTAGAAGGTGCCCATTAATTTTCAGGGACTGAATACCTTTGGGAGATTCTAACTGCGACCATACAGCCTAAATATTGGAGAGCTGAAGCTGCAGATATGTAGGGAATTCAAGGCACAGCCATCATCATGCTATAGAAGTTGGCAAAACCTACCCTAACACCATTTACAATATCCATCATGTGATTCAGGCAGATGGAATTTACAGTCCCCACCCAGGCTCCAGACAACTTTCCCTGAATATGTAATTGTTTCAAGTAACATAATTGCTGGCCAATGAGAACTTGCCCTCTTTTTAGGTCTCTGTCCAGCTGAATCAAAATGCTTATCATTGTAACAGCATTTGATGGGTCCTTGCTTTTCTCTCATATTTTTGTTGTCGTATTGGCTCTCTTATTGGTCACAATTCTGCAGTCATTCCTATTTTCGTTATTTGCACTTGTCAATAGCAACGAATACTTGCTCTCTCAGTTGGAGCTGTTATTAGAGAACAGTGGGGACTATGGAAAAAGGACCAGCTGCTTCTCTGCCTAGTTGACTGATGCTAGTGAAAACTGGGGCTCAGTAATGTGACATTTTTCAATTTTTTCAAGAGAAATCAGGATTCTGGATGTTTATGTAGTAATATCCCCATTTGTCAGTGTTGACAACTACTGGGTACTGATGACAACGAGGTGCTCATTTTGCGAAAATTCCTTACGCTGTACACTTTGATTTGTGTATTATTCTGCATTACAGTACAATATATACTTCAATATATTTACTTTAAAATAAGCAAAAAAACCCCACTAGATGAAGTAATTCTTTTTGCTTTTTTAACTTCTCTGTTAAAAAAATAAAATCACTTTGATACGACCTCAGTATGACGTAAGACTCCCACTTTGTGACGTCCGTGGAGCTGTTCCTCTCAGCTTTACTGCAGGTGCTGTGGGGAGGCAGAAACAAGGGTTGGCTACTCCGTGGCTGATGGGTAATGGAGGGTGAAAATAAGGAGAAGAGTTTGCATGTCTGTCCACCCTCAGCGTCCGTCTAGCAGCAGATGGCACAGAAAACTGGTGAGGACAAAGAGCTGTTTGAGACCCCGTTAAGGAAGAGGGAGGCCGACAAGTATTTCTTTTTCTCAACTACAGAATTTCTTCAAGCTAGGAAACAGAATCGATTCTAAATACCGTATAATTTATTCTAAAAATTATTCTAAATCTTCTAATTACAATGTAGAATGCCTCTCCAACCACTTTCCTTTGGGTAACTTAAAAGACTAAGTTAGAAATTGACTGCTATTTGTTAATATATGTTAGGATTTGATATATTTCTGAGACAATCACTTAATGTGCCTTCTTGGTTTACTCTTTTTTAATTCATGCAGATAGTAATTTAGGATGGGATTATCTCTTAAAGGACTTCACAAGTCCATTAGTTTTGCTGGAAACCTACTTCTTTTAAGTGTTTTCCTGCCAAAAGTGTGACCTAACTATTTTTTCTTTTTTCCACTTAATGTTTTGAGGATGTGTTTAAACATTTCGACCTATGAGAATCTACTTACTTCCTCTGCAGATATTATAGAAAAAGAAAGTTATTTGAGCAGGAAAGAATAAAGCACTTAGAAATATCTAGAAATAAAATAGCACATTCTCACTGCTGATGGGACTACAAACTAATACAACCTTTTTGGAAGGAAGTATGGACAATCCTCAAAGAACTCAAACTAGACCTCCTATTTGATTCTGCAATCCGAGTACTGGGCATCTAGGAAAAAAGTCATTATATCATAAGGACATTTGCACTAGACTGTTTATCACAGCTCAATTTACAATTGCCAAACTGTGGAAACAACCTAAATGCCCACCAACCCAGAAATGGATTAACAAGTTATGGTATATTCAGCCACTAAATACGATTCAGCCACTAAAAAAGATGGAGACTTTACATCTTTTGTATTAACCTGGATGGAGGTGGAAGGCATTCTTCTTAGTAAAGCATCACAAAAATGGAGAAGCAAGAATCCAGTGTACTCAATTCTGATATGAGGACAATTGTTGACCTAGTAAATGATGGGGGTGGGGAATGAGGAGAACAGAGAGAGGGGAGGAGGGAGTGGGCTGTGGTGTCACAGTGTGGTGACACACCCCTTGGAGGCAGGACACAATTATAAGAGGGACTTTACCCAACAAATGCAATCAGTGTAACCTGGTTCTCTGTACCCTCAATGAATCCCCAACATTTAAAAAAAACAAATAGCACATTCTGTGAGAAACTTTGAAAAATCACAACATGGATATACTGTGAATAAGCAACTCAGCAATATAATGTAAGCAAGTGAGGACTTAAATAATCTTATTAAAGTAAGCCTATTATAATAATCCATATGGCACCAGATTAATTTTACGAGTTTTTTGAAATAGAATCAAGAAGAAAAATGTAAAGGTAAGAATTATTGGCATTAAATTTCAGCTTAGCATTGAATTATAGCTCAAGAATTTTCCAAAGGTCTAATGAATAATTATTTCTCTTTAAATCCAAAGTTGTCCCCTAAAAGCTTTTCAAAGAACCTTCTGATCCCTGATGGTGGTCAGTCTCAGCTTCTGAATAAGGCAAAAATGGTTTATGAGGGATGGATTATTTTATGTATGGACTTGTGTGTGTGTGTGTGTGTGTGTGTGTACATACATACACTGGTTATATGTGTCCAGAATAAGGACAAAATTACTTAACTGGATTCTTAAATGGCATAACTACTGTAACTACTGCCTCAGAGCCTTCAGACTGTTACCCAGAAGCAGCCAAGATTCCAAGAAATCAACCAGGAAGTCTAAGAGTTAATGTGGGGAAATTTTAAGTAAAAGTCCATATCTAAGGTAATTTGAGTGTTCCTAAAGATGTTTATGAGGTTTTATCATATACCATTAAGGCTCATAAAACGTCTCATTTGTATGCACAATAACCCACATGAGTCAAACTCTATAAACTTTTAAGTTATCATCTGGCTCAAAAAATCAGTTACCTATCTTGATTCAGTCCATTGCTCTGGATGGGAAAGTATTGGGAAAGTCCCTAAATACACGAGCAAGCTACTGACCTTTTTCCTTTCTCTCTAAGGCATTTAATAATGATGATGTTTTCAGTCAGTTAAGATGTTGGCTTATGTGTATTTTCATTCATACGTGGTGTTAAGACCTTGGAATCTGAAAGATCATTTGGGTATTTCTAAAAGCAAGGGGAAAGAGTAAAAGGCTTTCCTCATGGTGTCCTTTAGTCAGTTGCTTTTGCTGCTCTGGCCTTTGGAATGGAAGGTAAAATCCTGCTGGAGACCTGACCCCCTCGTCTTATGTCTTGAAGGCCCTTCCAATCTTTAAAACCCATGATTCCATGAAAACATGCTCTGACACTCACCACAGCAAATTTGATTTGTCTTATAACAAGATATCCTTCAGGGGTGGTGCCTGTGGCTCAGGGAGTAGGGTATCAGCCCCATATACTGAGGGTGGTGAGTTCAAACCCAGCCCCAGCCAAACTGCAACAATATAAAAAAAATAAAGTTAAAAAACAACAACAACAAGATATCCTCCAGATGACAGTGGCTCTTGGGGGTAGAGACAAGATCTCATTATATTGCCCAGGTTGTTTTTGGACTCCCAGCTTTAAGTGATCCTCCTGCCTGAGCCTCTCAAAGCGTGGGGATTATGGGCATAAGCCACTGCGCCTGGCCTATCTGACTTTTACTCAAAAACAAAATGCAAAGTATGACATTTTCCAAAATCTCATTGTAAGACTTGCTGTCTACTCATACCTTGTTATAAAAATCTTTCTTCTTAAATTGAGGCAAAGTTGGAACCTCCCCACCACCACCATCAATCACTGCACTAAAGCTGTGGGTATGTACCTATACCTCATCCGTAGCTCGTGTGTTCACAGAGCATTTACAGATCCTGGGAAGCACTATTTGTTTGCCCGCCTCAGACTCCTTTATCCACTGAGATCACCGAAAAAGCAGCTTTGCTAACTGGCATTAGTGTGTGAACTAAGAAAATAGTTTGTGGTGTTATAGAGAACATTTCACAAACACCGTAAGCCATTCAGATGCAGTTTGGGAATAAAAAAGCAAAATCCGCATCATTTTTATAATTCTAAATACCAACATGAGGACAAAAAAATAATAACCTAATAAAAATTGAAATTTGTGAAAGATGGATCTAGACATACTCATTTATTTGGCCTTTATTTCTGAAACTTTTGTATTCTATCAAGTTCTGGTACTTTAAGCCTACCTGATATAGGGAGAAAGTGCAAATATGAATTCGTCACTAAAGCGATGGGAAGAAGAGAACCCTACTTGTTTGTTTATATTATGTTTATCATGTGATATTTACAAGATTTCTCAAAGCTAAAAATGAAAACCAAAACAAAGAGTAGTGCTTTGTTTATAAGTAGTTTATTTACATATGGACCTGTTTGGTCCATGTAAGTCCTCATTCAAATTCAAATATCTCCTTATCTTACCAGGCTTACCATTGCCTCTAAATTGAACTATGTGCCTTGATGACATTTCCCCTCTTTGTTCTCAACATGGCAAGGAGGAATTAAAGCTCTGATTACAAGTCCCTTACCACCCCAGTTGTTCTTTCATTGGTTTTGCCAGACATGGCTTCTGCTTCTTCTCTGTGACCCTCCTAGTTTCTAAGAGGTGGCCTGTTCCTTCAGCCACTCTCTCCACCCCCTACAATGCTCCGGGACTTATTTTAGGCTCCTGGTATAAAATAGTTTGCTGAACAAACACATGGCATCTAGATTCTGGTAGGGAAGAGAGACACTAATCAAAAAAACACAAAGAGAAATGTATAATTAAAACTTGTAATAACTGCTAAGAGGGGAGGCACACAGCACTGTGAAGGTATATGCCATGGGTTTAAGAGCAGGGAAGTTGGCGGGCCTGGAAATGTAGGTAGAGGGTATAGTTAGAGATGCACTGTCTGTAAAAGTATTAGAACTTGCATTTCAGGGTCCTTCAGTTTCTCAGGATCCTGCCAACGTTCTGTAACTAATTTTGTATTAATTATTTAGTGCGTCACTGTTATCTAAAACTACCTCCAAAATTAAGTTTTAGATCCACAAAATGTGGATTCCCCTTACGCACAGTATGCACAAAGTCTCATAGCAGGAAGGAATGTGGTGCATTCAGAAAATAGTTAAAATAGTGCGAAGTGGTGTTACGACAGGGCCAGAAAGTGACTAGGTGACAGGCCATCCTAGGGCATAGCAAGGATTTCATTCTCTAACCCACTAGCAAGGGCAACCCTTTGACACTTCTTTTCTTTGAAATAGTTACTGAGATAATTATAGTTGTAAAAAATCATAAAAAGGGAACCAGTGCACCCTTAACTCATTTCCGCCAATAGTAATACTTGTATTTGGCAAAGCTATGGTACAATATTCCAACCGGGATATTGACATTGATACTCCCTTCCTACTCAGATATTCTACTTTTTATTGGTGCTATGTGAGTGTGTCTGCAGAGTTACCTCCGCACAGTAGTCCCTCTTTATCTGGGGTTTCCCTTTCTGCTGTTTCAGTCACCTTCAGTCAACCCCAGGCCAAAAATATAAAATGGAAAACTCTGGAAATAAACAGTGTATAAGTATTAAATTGCATATGTTTCTGAGTAGCCTGATGAAATCTCGCACCATCCTGCCCCATCCTGCCCAGGAATCAGATCATCCCTTTGCCCAGCATATCCACACTGTATGCACACCTGCCAGTCGTCATGGAGTAGCCTGTTCAGTTATCAGATGGTCCATGGCAGGATCACAGCGCTCATGTTCGAGTGACCTTCATTTTCCTTAAATAAAGGTGCGTTCAAGGAAAATGTTAAAAGCACAAAACTGGTGATGTTGGCATAAGGTTTTAATTGTTCTATTATTCACTATTATTATTGACCCCTCACTGTGCCTAATTAAAAAACTTGATCACAGTTATGTAATAATTGCATCCTAGGTTTTGGGCAGTTGCTGGCAGTCTTCTGTGTGAGAGGAGCCCACTGTGTAATCTGTCCCATAGATGGGTTCAAGAATTCACATCCACGTGTTAGAGATACTATACATTTTCATCATCAGTGTTGAAGATGAAGGTCTCTCATGCTACCCCTTTATAACCACATTCATAAGCCTCCCTCCATAGCTGCTGTGTGGCCAGGCTTTGAGGCCGTTCTCTGCCACGGAAGGGCTGTATGCTCCAGGGGCATGCTTTTGGGACTAAAGAATGTAGAATTTTTAAACTTATTCGACACAGAAAGACTTGCTCCAGACCCGATAAGGAGATGAAATATCTCTTTTTCTTTTGTCACCTTGTTTGGCCAGAGGAGTCTTTCTGGACATAAGGCTGTCCGAGTATTAAAACATCGCATCTGTGATGTGTGACTGTGGGTCAGGCAGGTTTATTCCTTGAGTCAGCCTCTATTTGGCTACTTTGTCAAGATTCTGTTTGTATTAAGGGCCTAAATACCTTAAACCGATAAAAAGCAGCAAGTAAATCCATGCAATTAATGTAATCAGTTGTAGAGTGAGTCTAGTTAATAGAAACGCAAACACAGCAGGAACCATGCGGGATTGTTTGTCTTGCCTTCCCGAGATTTATTATGTAACACTGATGTATGAACTAAATACACAGCTAGCCTGAGACTGGAAGCCTCACAAAGAAGGGTGTGCTGCCTCCCGAATCCCCGCTGCTCTTAAAACTATCTCTTTGTCTTTGTCTATTATTTCTCTATCGATTCTCTGTACCTTTCATAATAATTTTCTGGTGGTCTCTTGCCCCACCAGGCCGCAAGGAAGTAGACTCATAGTGTGTCAGGCCTGGTTTCCTCGATATAACTTCTTCTTCCTTTATGGTCTGCTCCACAATTCCAGTTGCCTCGGCTACCTGAGACGCTCATTTCTGTTTCCTCAGCTCACTGACATGGCCAGGCTTTGTCTGGATCCCCTTCTTGTGCTGCACTGCATAGTACTGCATAACCTGGACCAACATAGAGCTCATCTCATCTGTTTCTCTTTCCTCAAGGATCACTGTCCTATGCTACGTACCATCAAGTGTCATAAATAGCTATGTCCTAAATTTTATCTAGTTTTCTAGTTGTTTATGAATGTAATTATCTCCAGGGGTCAAACTGTCATCATTTAGAATGGAGTTTTGTCTTAGAATATTCTGTAGTACCTTTGGAATAAATGTACACTCGACTAGCTGCCTTTGTTATTTAATCTCACATATTCCCCGGAGTTCAATTCCTTCTCCTAGCAGGAAAAATAAATAAAAGTGGCCAAATATAGTAAATTAAGCTTGTTTTGATTTTTAAATATTTTTTGGGGGGGCAATAAATCAGTTTAAAGTAGTCACAACCATTTCTCCCCTACTACAGAGTCTCCCTAACTCTTTCCTCTGCCAGTGACATCGCGATCCAAGTCAGCATTTTGGTGAAAGGACTTTGGTCCACATTCTATCTTCTGCTAGGATTTTCCCTTCCTTCTCTCATCTAGGATATCCCTCAGGACCTCTCCTGAGATATAACTGGCCTATTCTTGTTCCGTTGTGTTGAGATATCATCTGTTGTTGATGCTTCTGTGTCTTGTCAGAATCCTTAGTCTTAAAATAATAGCCCTGTCTGTTCCACTCATTGTCTAACTTCTGTGGTCCTTGTCGAAGACCCAACAGCCATAAGTTTATCTTACTCACCATGCTACAGAATGCAGAATTCTTTGAGACACCCTTCAAGCATTCACCCTTCAACTCCTCAGGAATTGCTCTTCTGCCTAAAGACTATATAACACCAACAGCAGTCTGAATGCAGGGCTTTGGGAAAGAGCTTAGCATACTCCCCTTCCCTTCTAAAGGGCTCTAGTACCCATGCAGGTGAGTCAGGTCACTCATACCTATCGCCTCCCATTTCTCTGTCTCGGTTTTCTAAATCTCACCCTTTTCAGTGAAGGGGAACCCTTTCCTATCATAACAAAACTTCCTTTGCATCATAGTGTCTAAAACTGTGGCTCTTTGTAGGTACAATATTCCAAAACTTGAATGAACCAATCTCAGGTTTTGAATGCAAATGAAAGCTTTTGGAATTTATAAAACACTTTTGTTCTTTATCAAACTGTTTTTATGACTAAAGTCTTGGAAGTGATTTTAAAATGTCAGTCTGAGGACTCAAAGAAGAATAAAAGACCTCCTTGTTCTATACCTACCCTCACCCTGAGTTAAATAAACACCATTTAACAGATGATGGATTCCACAGATAGGGCAGCCACTACATACCTAGGGACGAGAGAACAAAAAATAAAACACTGAGTTAACACCCTTTACCTCCTCAATAATAACTCTTAGCATGATGATTGACTTTCATCATACTTTTGTCCTTTCTTCTGACATCTGTGTGATCTAGGTGTAATAAATAGTAAAATCTAAAATGCATAGATTGCATATGGTGTGTCGCCAACTGCTCTTAGTGCTGTAAACTCATTTGGTCCCCGCAACAACGCAAAATGAATTATCACTACTCTTATTTCACAGAAAGGAAAGCTAAGGCACAAAGATGTTAAGTAACTTGCTCAAGGTCACACAGACACTTTATCTTGGCTAAATTACTTAATCTTTAATTCTCAGCATTTTTAGCTGTAAAGTGAGGTTAACAGTTAACAATAATATCAATGAGGCAGTATGTATAGTGTTTAACAAAAGCTTCCCAGATCCAGACTATCTGGGTTCAAACTCTATGTTTGTGGGTTACTGTCTGATAAGCTTAGGTCCTTGATTTCCCTGTAACTCAATTGCCTCGACTATAGAAGGACAATAAATACATCTGCTTCTGATGATTATTACGAGGATAAAATAAATTAACGTTAAATATAGCCTTGAACCAAAACCTGGCACATAGCAAATCCTCAATGAATGTTATTCTTTTCAAAGGTCCATCCTACCCTATCTGAGATCTGGGAGGCGAAGCAAATTTTGGAATCTGGAGACTCACATTTCAGCATGGCAACATGGAGCATTACACTTGATCAAACATTAAGCTTTCCACCTCAAAATGCATGAATATACACTCTAAGTAAGATAAAGACTACAAACATCCTTAAGTCAGTTTAGGTCAGGTTTTTCTATCAAATCAATTATTGAAAATGCTAATATTGAGAGATTTTTCATCCTAGGATTTCAGAGAGGTGTCATAGACTGCATTGTTTCATAGTGGGGGATTAAAGAAGGTGAGGTACATAAGCTAAGCTAAGCACAGGCCTAGCACATACGCTCTCCAGGAATGTGCACTTGTCATTATTATTATATTAAATCTGCAAAACATCTATAGCTATAGCAGCATGTTCATAGTTCTTTTACAGATTCTCCCCGATATACTTGTGTTTAACTTGCTGTGAAGTTCTCAGAGTTTCTTATGTCATATTTTATGCCTGGGCATGAAACTCATCAATCTCTTTTATCTCCTCCACCTTCCTTATTGAACAGTCTTGTACATGATCCCCAAGGTTTGTCTCTGTGGGGGGATCAATTTCATAGTAAAGGGAAAGAAAGAAAGAAAGAGAGAAAGAGAGAGAGAGAGAGGGAGAGAGGGAGGGAGGGAGGGAGGGAGGGAAAAGAAAAGAAAAGAAAAGAGAAAAGAAAAGGAAAGGAAAGGAAAGGAAGGGCTCGGCGCCTATAGCTCAACCGGCTAAGGCACCAGCCACGTACACCTAAGGTGGCGGGTTCGAATCCCCAGCCCGGACCCTCCAAACAACAATGACGGCTGCAACCAAAAAATGGCCGGGCGTTGTGGTGGGTGCCTGTGGTCCCAGCTACTTGGGAGGCGGAGGCAAGAGACTCACTTGAGCCCAGGAGTAGGAGGTTGCTGTGAGCTGTAATGCCATGGCACTCTACCCAGGGGGACAGCTGGAGGCTCTGTCTCAAAAAAAAAAACAAAACAAAAACAAACAAAAAAAAAAAAAAGAAAAGAAAAGGAAAGGAAAGGAAAGAAAGAAAAAAGAAAGCAAGCTTGTCTTTTATTATGTTTTGGCTCTGGAATCTGACCTAGATGCTTTATACAATTATCTTATTAAATTCCCCCCACTACTTTGTATAGAAGGTATTGTCACTGTTATTTACAGATTAAGAAATGGAGACACAGAGAAGTTATGATTTGCTAAAGAATCTGAAGAGAAGTCCCTGAAATTGCTCATATGCTCTTTGTTTCCTTATTTTCCGGTATAACTTTCCTATAAAACACACTATAAAACATAGATGGAATGAAACTTTAGCTATAATGATATGACTTCATCCCAATTATCTGTGGAACACGTACTGTCTAGCCATTTAACTTGAGTCCTTGTGTTCTTCAGAAATGATCTTTGCCCCTTTTCCTTTAGTAAGGAATTTGCTTGCGTGACAGTTGGAGTCTTTATGGTATACTGGCCCTATTCTTTTTGTTTTCTTTTGAGACAGCAAACACTCACATCAATTTACATTTCCAGATTCACTCATGTATTTGCTGGGATGAGCTTGTTCACATGGAATAATTTAGGGACCACAGAAGGTATGGGGTGAGGAAGTTCAGGGACTTGTCTTACCCGTTCTTACTTAGATCACATAACACAGCTCAGTGAAACTAGAAATGTTACAAGAGATCATGTTCATCCACCTGACAAAATGGCAATTGTCTACATGAAAAAATATTATCCAATTTTGTGGCGGTAGCTGGGGGCGAAGGCAGGGCACTAACAGAAGTTTCTCTCTGGTGTTACCACTCCTCATATGCTACTTGATGTGCCAAGCTCGTGAAAAATGTGAACACATTTTGAATTTTTAGTTAATAAGTATTGAGAAATAGAAGACATATATTTTTATTCTTATTCCTTTTTTCTGTTTTGTTTTCCCCAGGCTATGTGCATGTATACCACTACATAGTCTGGATATCACAAAGAGACCAGAGATTTCAGGATAGAAAATATATGTCTACCCTTAAAGTTGACCCATAAAACTCCTCAAATTGCATCTTGTAATTCCTGTCAAATCAGACCATTGAAATGGAAATATTTATTTGATCACATAAGATTTTCATTTTTATGATGAAAAAGACTCAAGGAACATGTTTGAGAAAGTTCTTAGTTGTATGGGGTTTTTTGCTTTTTTTTTTTTTTAACCTAAAAATCCATTCTGTAATAATAACAGGTATGTATTGACATTTTTCTTGATTTCCAAATAAAAAACTGAAGTTTCAGGTCAGGTGTGGTGGCCTTTAATCCTAGCACTCTAGGAGGCCAACGCAGGTGGATTGCCTGAGCTCACAGGTTTGAGACCAGCCTGAGACAGAGCCAGACCTTGTCTCTAAAAGTAGCCAGCATTGTGGTGGGCGCCTGTAGTCCTAGCTATTCGGGAGGCTGAGGCAAGAGAATTACTTAAGCCCAAGAGTTTGAGATTGCTGTGAGCTGTGATGCCGGAGCACTCTACTGAAGGGGACAAAGTGAGACTTTGTCTCAAAAATAAATAAATAAATAAAAATAAAGCCTGAGGTTTGGCAAGGGCAGATCAATTATCTAAAGTTATTCAATAAAGGATATAATTTTGGAGAAAAAAAAGAGTTTCTTTTTCCCTTATGAGTAGTAAATCCAAGCTAACTGAAGACGTTAGAGAATCTTTAAAATGTAACAGAGTTCAATTTCTGTTTCCTGTTGTGTGCAGTAAACATTAAACCTTAGTTTAGTTACATTCCCTTTCATTTTTTTAAAACAGATGAATCAATCAGTGCTTGTCAGATGATTATTATGCGCTTCTAGTTTGCATAATCAACTTCTAAATTAAAATTTTATCAAAAAAGCTAATTAAAAAGAAAAGAGAATTTAAGATAGTGGGGGGGGGGGATGGGTGAGACATTCTACAGTTTCTCAGTTGAAGGGAACCACAGCATTTCCTTTTCTCATGATACCCAAAGCTCCCTGGATGGCTGTCCTGCATCTGATTAGGCCTGTTCCTCCCTCCAGCAGAGCTGTTATGTTGGTTTCCCAGCTGCTGATTGGACCAGTCTTCCTCAGGGTACTCAGCTGACCACCAGGTTATTACATTCCCAGGACTCAGGGCTCTCTTTTTCCCCCAGTACATAAAACATCACTTTTCTCTTTATAAACCCAGGCTCCCTCCTCCGAGAGATCAGACAGAAAGATTGCTGGATGGTGGCTCTCTCTAACCGGAGCCTGATCGCTTCTCTCTTCTTTAATTCCCAAAGAGTAAATGGAGAAATAAACTTAATTTCTAATGTAACTTTGCCCTCTCTTTTCTGTTAATAGAATGTACATTTGAAATTTTTGCAATGAAAAAAAATTACTATACTTACATTTTAGCTTAATTTCAAAAAAGCATGAACTCCATTGGATTGCAACTTGCAGCTAACGCTGGGGAATAAAGGAGTCACTGAACAGGAACTGGGTCACTAACCTAGTTTATTTTTAATGCTACAGATCAGAGATTCTCACCCTGTTTTATCTCACAGCCTACTTGAACCCATCTCTTTCATCCCCACAGTTATACTTCTGTGACACACTGTAATTATGTTGATCCCAAAAAAAGAGTTAATAAGAGTATCCACACTGTGCTTTGAATTTCCTTCAGAAATAATGTAATTAATGATCTTTAAAAATTTTCACGGCACACTGGTTGAAGAATCACTGCTACAGATGCTACCAAAAAATGACATATTCATCTTGCTTACATAGGAATAGATGAAGGTGTGTCTGGTGAAGGATCATTTTTGTGACTGCAACTTTGGAGGGTCTCGAGTATTTCTGTAGCCTGTGGAAGCAGATTGGAGAAACAAAGCTGATGGTGCTTTGATGTCTAAATTCCATTGATAACTTTTAAGCAAAAAATAACCGTAGAGCAACTGTGGAAATAATAGTGAAAGAGGGAGGATGTTTCAAGAAAAATATTCACACAACTGTTTAACATCGAGCTGGTGAGACCAAATAAGATTGTGAGCCATTTTCTTCTGAGGAAGAAAAAAGGATGTTTACATTCTGAATCCTCTTTTCATCTGAGGCCAAGCATGAAGAGTTGAAAGCTGGCTGACTCTTCCAATTATTTTCCTTCACAGAAGCCTTCGGTGAGGAATTAAGAAAACCAGTATGAGGGAAAGGAAGCTGTTTTAACAGGAATGTGGGAAACTGAGATGAAGGGGATGAGAATGTAAATGAAAACGCCAAAAGGGGAGATCGCGCCGAAGATCTACATTGCTTCTCCTCTGCTGGCCATTCCTGCTTCTGAATCAATTCTAATGAATGGAAGCAGTGGGTCTCCACCAAACGCGAAGCCTCATTCTCATGGGGATTTTGCCCATCAGCTGCCAAGATGCCACCCTAGACTTTCTAAATCAGAAGCTCTGGAAGTTGAACATGGGCATGGGTCTTTTTTGAATAAGTTCCACCAGTTATTCTGAAGCACATTTCTGTTTAAAAATTGCTTTTCTGGTGTAATCCCTGTTTCCTCCAGACCTCGTCACAATATAGGATTAACTCAGATCTCACAGTCCTTCATGCGTAATGGGGTGGGGTGGGACGTTTCATACACCTGTTTCTGTAGTCCCCGGTCTCACAGAACCCTGGTGGTGAGCCCTCCTCCCAGATGCGTCTGCCTGGCATCCCTTGCTGAGACCCTGGCTTGCAGAGGCACTTGAGGTGGCACTTACCTTTGGCTCCCTGTTCAGAGTGCCAACTCTTATCCTGGGGCTCCCAAAGTGCAAACCCTCCAGCCTAACAAGCCTGGTTCTGAAATGATGCTCTTCCCTTACCTGTATCCCACTTCATTACCTTAGCCCCTAAGTCATATGATAGGTACCTCCGTGCCCATGAAAACAGACCCCTCAGTCTTCTTGCAGCCTCTGTCTCCATGAGGTTCAGGCTAAGTCCATGGGACCCATCAATAATAGAGACAACTGATATTCATTCTGCCTCTGTCCTCACGCTCTCCTCTTGGAAGACACTTTCTGAGTATGTGAATTCCTTTACCCGCACAGGCTCCTTGAGCTTTTAGCTGCACCTTTTTTATCAGACACACACCAAAGTTCCAGATCCCAGTTTACAGTGAGGTGAAATCTGTATTACACTAGTAATCCTTCTAATCCTTCTCTCAAGTTCCCTAAGTCCTAGCTAAGTCTGAGTGGATACCAGGGTCTTAGATCAAGTGAGTTGCTGTCAACCCCTATAGCTACCCATAAAATGTGAACGTTAACTGGAAACCAGAGGCTGGAGTCCTATTACAATTGCCACATGAGTAAGAGGAGGGAAAAGGGTAGAGAGGGCATTTGGTAGAATATATGTGTATTCTTGGATCTCCAATCTGAAAGATTATTTGAAAACTCCACATATCATGTCAGCAGTGCACGGGCATCCATCCTCTGCTCCCTGCCTCATCTCCACTCCTCACATCTTGTGATGGCTTTTTATCTTTGCAATGGCTCCACCATTCAGCCAGTTCTTCAAGCCAAAGACTGGTTGTCAAATTTAGCTCTTTCTTCTCCCCCTCCTCCCCTCCCACAACAAACCCACCACCAACTCCCCTCGTCTACATTTCTGCTGATTTTGTCTCCTCTTCTTCAGCCCCCTGTCTCTAATCCAGGCCGACACTATGACTTGCTGACACCAATGCAGTAAGCTGCCACTGACTTTCTCACATCTACTTTTGTACCAACATTTTTATATGGTACATTCAGAATAATTTTTTAAAACATCTGTTTCCTCTGTTCTTAAAAATCTTTAAATCTTCCTAAATCCTCTGAGTGTCAGAGTCTGCAACTATACATTGAGAATAAGGATTCCTGCATTGATGATTACTGTAAGAATGGGGAGGATATGAAATATATGAATAGAGAATATGTATGATATATGGTTTTTATATGCCATCCAAATTTGGAAAGGTATTATTCTTACTTTTTATTTCCCTTCTAAGGTAATTGAAGGCATTGTAGTAAACGGAGAAACAAAGTTCGCTCTATCTGTTAATGCATATGATTGTATATTAAAGATGCTGGGATGTGTTTAAACTTTAAGCTTGATGGCATATTCTTTTGAGGTTCTATTGGTAATAGCATCTTTAACAAAGTAGACACTCATATGACTCTGATGAGGCTATGTCAAAGGTGATAAAAATCACCCTGGTCTTCCTACCACCCTGGCTCTTTCATCTTTTCTTCTGCTGGGTCAGTGGATTGCTCAGGCTAAAGAGTTAAGAAAAGAGTCAAAGCTTCAAATAAGTCAAAACTTAAAATGAATTTAAGTAAGAGATTTCTATAAGCACTCTTTATCACATAGTTGCCTCACTTTTTTAATGAGAAAGGGGTTTCCAAAAGCAGAAATGATGGGTCATGTTTTTCAAGCTGACCCTAAAGCAGAGAGGAGCATTCAGAAAGAGGTGTAACAGGGTTGCTCCATAATGTTATACCAGTGTTGCTCTTCTGAGAAACATAATACTGTTTAATCGAACTGAATGGAATTGAAGGAGTCTTCAGGGTTATCCTCCACAAAAATCTGAGGAACAGGACACTGAACAGTGAGAAAATAATAGTATTTCTTCTGCTTTCTAGAATTATTTCATGTCTCCTGGACCTGCATGTAAACGATAGCCAAAAGATGGGCTGGTTCCTGAGAGTAATTACTGAAGAAGAGAGAAGGATAAAGAATGAAAAATGCAAAGGAAAGAAATAAAATGGTGTTGCTCAGTGGCAGCCTTGATGAAGATGTGACTCATACGTACATACTGTTTTTGCTATGTATAACTCTTTACCATGTACAACATGCACCCACATTTTTGGCTCAAACTTTCAGGAAAAAATACATCACTCTTCATTGGCCAAAAATGTTTTTGTTGCACGTTCATCATAAGTTCAACAAAACCGATTACCATATTCTAGGATATTATTTTGCATACAGATATCTTTATTGCTTTCTAGAGTTACACGTTTAACTCACGTGCATAAATAAAAGAATTTTTAAAAATTGTATAGATATGGAATCAGTATGTGTAATACTCATGTATAATGTGCTTTCTTATTTTTCCCACAAAAATTTGGGCAGAAAAGTATGCATTGTACACAGCAAAATATGGTATATATATACAGCACTCTCTTCCGAATGCCTCTGTCTATAATCTGCTCTTTAATCATCTCCTCTAGATTCTAAACTCCCTCCTCCATCAACCCACTCTTGAAGGCAGCTCTTGTTCAGTGACCCATCATACACTCAAGCACCCCTGGAGTTACCACAAATGAGTGAATCACATTTCCTTGTCTCTCTGTAATTGGTAAACATGTCTCTCTCAGAGAATGAAGCACAAGTTTATTTGTTTCTTTAAAATAAGTAAAAGAATAAACGAATGGATGAATTTTGGGAAATCATCACAAGGGCAGTTTCCACAGTCTTCATCTGTAAATTGTGAGTAGAATGCTGACCCTGTTAGCTCTTATAAGAAACCAAGAAATATAAATGAAAAACTGTATATTCTTCTTGGCACAGAGTCAGCAGTTATCTTTTTGCTTAACAAAATTCAGTGATATCCCAAATTTGGGAATTAAAATTACAGGCACAGCCCCAGAACTAGCATCATAAGGATTTTTCAAATACTTCCTAGCTCACAATCCCAATATACATGTTTAAAAATGTCGTATAATTGATGAGCATTTTTAAACTATCCATTAGACTTCCAAGGACATATTTTTCTTTCTATTATGAATTCCAAGGCTTGAAAACCTTTAACCTTGGAGGAAAGTCTTCTTCTGTAATATACAGTATGTCAAATACAAGCGCTGGCTTTGCTTATTTATACTAAATGCCCTCTAACCTCCATCCACTATGCTGTAGAAGATTTATTTACAAAATCTTCAGCCAGAGATATAGTTCCATGAGTTCTGAGTATACATGATCTTCCTTCCAACAAATTATTTTAGGTTGGTTTTTCTGATGTGACTTTGATTTCAGCGTGTTTGTCCATTTATGTTCAGAAAAAAATACATAGCTATGAATAATTTTTTTCCAGGGAGTTTTTTTTCATTTAAGAGTATGCTGTTTAGAACCAGAACTAAAGTTGCTGAATATATTCCCACATGGATTATAAATTAAATGCTGCAGATAGGGACATGATCCATACACCCTAAGCAAGTCAGAAAGTTAGTTATAATTTTCAAAATGTTTAGTGAGCTCAGCTGACCCATATTTTGAAGAGCATTTAAATTTGTCCATGTGAAATGCCAGGAATTACACACAAACTTACATTTACCTAACTTTCCTGTCTTTTAAAATGTAGAAAAATTTCCTGCAATCCCACTATTGGGCATCTATCTGAAGAAAAAAAACTTTTACTATAAAGACACTTGTACTAGGCTGTTTATTGAAGCCTAATTTACAATCGCTAAAACGTGGAAACAGCCTAAATGTTCTTCAACCCAGTAATGGATTGGTAAGCTGTGGTCTATGCACACTATGGAGTATTATTCAGCTATCAAAAAAATGAAGATTTGTAATAACCTGGATGGAGGTGGAACACATTATTCTTAGTGAAGCATCACAGGAATAGAGAAGTAAGAATCCTATGTATTCAACTTTGATATGAAGAAAATTAATGACAATTAATGACATGGTGGGGCACGGGGGAAGGGGAGATCAGACTGAGAAGGAGTGAGGGGGTGTGGGGAAAAAATATATGTATAGATCTACTTGAAGTCTTTTGTTATTGACCGCTTGGGCGAGGGAATTAAAAGCAGCAGATGGAGATTTTAGTTTTGCCCTTTGAAAAGGAAACTGGGAATCAGAGACCAGCAGGAACAAATGAAATAATGGAAACACCCATGAACCTAATGAGGCCGTTCTTTCCCCACGTGTGTTGTGTTTCTTTCTGTATCTAGGATGTAGCAGAACATACACCTCAATTGTGACTTTTATCACATTGTTGTAAACAGCTGTTTGCTCAGCTGTCTTCCAACTCTATTGTCTACTTTTGCAGGCACTACACTCAGTATCTTTAAGGACAAATTTTACATTAAAAGTCTGCATGCATTAATGAAGGGTTGAGTGGGAAAAAAACTGTCTGTGAGGATCACAAAAAGGCTTAACTTGCAGCATAGGTAAGCTCACAGGTGTGTGATACTATGCTTTCTCAACCCATATGTATACACAGAAAAGCAGTAGAATACTATATACAGAAGTGGTTTTCAGGTTTCTTGACTATAGCTTTGAGGCTCACAGTGGCTATTTTTGTCCTTGAGAGTGTGAATTGGGCCTGGGCACATGTCAATTCAGTCTAAAGCCACTGACCTGCAACAAGGCCAGGTGGGAGCTAGTGGCTGAGTAGTAGGTTTCTCCTAAATGAAGAGAATGTCTAGTCTGCTGATAGGAAAGAAAAAGCTTAGTGAATCAGGGGTACATCAGACAAATATTTTTCATGATATTTATGTGACTGCTTTGAGTTAATGCCAGTGATTAGAAGGATTTAGAACACCATGCTTACAGAACTTTCATTTATGACATATCTAGACCAAAGATCCTTCTCTTACTAGCGGAAATTTTCAGGGAACTTACAGGAAAGTTTCAGCAACGGCTCTACAGTAATAAAAATACTTAACTGGTTTAAACCAAATGTTTTAAAGAGGCTACATGTCTGGTTATTTCAGTGACTCCATGATGTTATCAGGACCCATGATACATTTTTACATCATTTCATTGTTTTGAATCTTTCCACTCTGTCATTCTTAGCATATGGGTCTTATACTCCAACTGGTTCCTCACAGTGGCTCAAACCCTTACAATTTCATGATAAAATCCAGAATAAAAATAAACAAACCTCTTCACTGTATCTTTTGTTGAGAACTTGTCCTATATGCTCATCAGTAAATTTTCCCTGACATTGGCTAAGTTTGTTTTTCATGCTTTTTACTTATCTATTTATTGTTATGAAGAAGGGGTCCACTATGATTAATTATGTCTGTCTAATTATGCCCTGGAACTGAGAATGGGACCCACCTTCTCTAAAGTTAAGGAAGTATGAGTTATATGAAGAACATCACTTTTCTGTTGGACAGTAGGAATAGGGGAAGTGGTGTCAGTGACTTCTAGTTAAATAGCCAAGTATTATCAGCTGCTATCCCCTACCCTATCCCTATATTTGAAATAAAATAAACATTTTGTTTTTTTAGCATTTTTGAGAGTGCTGTACCTTACATTAACTCACAATAGGCCACACTAGGTTTCTAGATGTAACCATAATAGAAATTGAACTACAAGTTCTAATTTTTTTATTATTATTATTTTTTGAGACAGAGTCTCAGTATGTTGCCCTCAGTAGAGTGCTGAGGCGTCATGGCTCACAGCAACCTCAAACTCTTCGGCTTAAGAGATTCTCTTGCCTCAGCCTTCCAAGTAGCTGGGACAACAGGTGCCCTCCACAACACCTGGCTATTTTTGTGATTGTTGTCATTGTTGTTTAGCAGGCCCTGCGCAGGGTTTGAACCCACCAACTTTCATGTATATGGCAGGTCCCCTAACCACTGAACTATGGGCACCAAGCTTACAAGTTCTTATTTTAATATGTGCTGCTTAAGTGAGCACACCTACAACTTCTATAAGGTACTTGTACTCAGAATGATAAAAACAATGACATTAATTAAATGTGGTTACATTTTGACTTATAAATCAGGATCGTATAAATCTGGCAATTAGAAGTACCATATATCACAGACCTTTTTGACTACATGGTAGAATAGTATGGCAGAGTCTGAATCTGAAGTGTCAGAGGTCAGTGTACATCACAGTAAAGAGATCTAAATTCCAACCTGAAATACCTGTCATGATCCTTGACAGAGCAAGACTATCAAATTTCTAATCCTGGCAATCAGTAATTTATGCTTCCTAAGTCTATTTATAAACTATATAGTTCTCATTGGCTCCCAGGCTTATTTTTGCAGTTTCCTCAATTACAGTTGGTATTTTTAATTTGTTTCATCTTCATAACCTGTTCATCTTGAGTATAACCATAGTTTAATGTTTTCTGTCCTAACTTTTACTCTTTGTTCTTATCATGGTTCATGTAGAGGTAACTTGACATGGAGAGAAAGAACAGGCTTAGAGAAAGACCCAGGTTAAAATCCCAACTCTGCCTTTTATTAGCTATGTAAATTTAGACAAATCAGTAAGTGATAATACCTACTTTACAAGTCTGTTGTAAAATTAAGTGATATAATTCAGATAAAGTGCCTAGCAGATATTTAGGCTTTTAATAAAATATAGTTATTATTGACAACATGTCCATCTCCTTTCCAAACTTCTAATGCTTAACCTCAATAACTCGAAAGGCATTTATTGAATATTAATTTACTAAACAAAATGTGAACCAACCTCTTAAGAATTCCAAGATAAAGCATAACTGTCATTCTCATAACATCTACTCAGAGAAATAAATCTACACTCATCTATAACGAAACAGGAGATGTGCTACCCCAGAAATAAGAAGAAAATGTTCTGGTAGCATAGAAACAGAGCAATTAACATTAGAGTGGAAGTCATGTGTCTCCATGACTTCACATTGGAGGTGAATCCTGAGGAAGAAACAAATTTGACCTTGGGAAGAAGGGAATAAAGAGCCAGAGGATTCAGGTTGTGCAGAGACTCAATGTCACGAAGGTATCCTACATATTTGAGGAAAGCATTTCGATGTGGCAGAGCTATAGTAAATAGGCATGGGGAGGAGGGCCTGAAGGAGCAGGGAAAAGTGGATGGAAAGGCAGGTGGAAAGGGTATGTGAGTGCTTCTAAAATACTGGCAATATTATGCTTTTCAGATCTAGTGTTTAATTTATTATGTTTCAAACTGTGCATACACTTTATGTTTTTAGCATGTATATCACATGCCACAATAAAAAATGAAAACATTTTAAAGGATAGTTTGGTGCTTGTAAACTTTATGTCTATCAAGATAAGGAATTTATTCTGCAGGCAAGAAGGCAAAATAGATTTTTCTAAGAAGTACATCCTCAGCTCAGTGTTTTAGGAAGGTCAAGTCTAGCAGCACTGTAGAGGTAGACCAAAATAGGGGAGAAGCCACTTCCAGAGGCCTGGTAGTATGAGCAGGAATGACAAAGGCTCACTCTGGCTCATCAGGTATGAGGAGGAATCAGAGAAGGCAACAGAGAAGTCTGCTCGAGGTGGGAAAGAAAAGCCTTGCTGATTCATTGGATCATCAGGAGATGTCATTTACCTTCACTGAAAAGTAACAATGATTTGGAAAGAAATATATTAATTATCTGAAATACAATAGTATCAACATTGCTACTGACCTTAACTCTCCTGCTTTTTTCCTAACATAGGTATAGTTGTATATGCTATGTTTTTTAAATGGCTTCTCTGCGATTTCCCTGGCCTAATTATACAATATGTATGATTAATACCTGTGGCATTCTCATTGCTATCAACAATTACCACATTCTTCCTACACAAAGCCTTTTTCTACTTGGGTCTTTTGCATTGATTCCTTTTCATCTCCAAATTACACTCTTTAATCTGCTCTTTCAATTATAAAATTTGAGTATAATCAGACTAGTACATATAGCCATCAGTTTATATATATATTTCACCCAATTTATACAAATTATGGCCTAATTCTGTAGCTTCCTTAAGTTCCACTAAAATTTACCATTCAGTCACAATATCCTTTTGTTTAATTCCTAACAAACCTAAAATCCCTTGAAATTTATAGTTAAAAATGTATGTCCTGAATCTGTGTTTCAAATAGTAGAAATGGCAGAATTTTACTTTAGTTATTCTAACTTCACTTTCCTGCAGTCAAACTGCTGAATCAAACTTCTAGGACCTCTATCTTCTGTACCTTTAAGTCACTAATATTATTAATTTTTGCTCATCCTACAAACGTCCTCTTATAAAGTCAGATATCAGAAGGAAGAAAAACTTTATAAAAGCACAGAGATGCTATACTAATTTTTCCCTTAAATTTATAAATTTGGTAAAATTCATCAGTGAACCCATCTAGGCCTGATGTTTCTGTTTTGGCAAGTTGTTAATTATTGATTCAATTAAAAATTTTTTTTTATTGATTCAATTTTTAATAGATACAGGCCTATTACAATTGTCTGTTTCTTCTTGTGTGAGTTTTGGTAGATTGTCTTTCAAAGGTTTAATCCATTTCATCTAGGTTATTAAATTTGTGAGCATAGAGTTACTTATCTTTCTTTACTACCCTTTTAATATACATGGAATAAATAGTGATGACCCCTCTTTTATTTCTGATATTAGTAATTTTTTTTTTTTTTTTTTTTGGAGGCAGAGTCTTATTCTGCACCCTGGTATTATAATAGCTCACTATCGCCTCCAACCTGTGGGCTCAAGCAATTTTCTAATACCTTCATTGAATGCTATAAATTTTCTTCTAAGTACTACCTTCATTACATGACATAACTTTATAAATTGTGTCTTAATTTTTATTTAGTTTGAACTATTTTAAAAATTTTCTTAACACTTCTCTGATTCATGTGTTACCTCAAAGAATATCATTTAGAAGAGTGTTGTTTAATCTTCAGGTACTTTCAAGTTTTCCAGCTATATTTCCGTTATTGATTTCTAGTTTAGTTCCATTGTAGTAAAATAACACATTTCTCATTACAGTTCCACTCTATTGTTTGGTGCATATACATTAAGGATTGTAAACTGGCATTTTTATCATTATGTTACACTCCTCTTTATCATTGGGATTTTTATTTCTCTGAACCCTGCTTTTTCTAATATTAATTTAGCTACTCCAGATTTCTTTTGATTAGCATTAATATAGTATATATTTCTCTGTCCTTTACTTTTAAGGTACATATATCTTAAATAAGTATTTATGATAGACAAATGGTTAGTTGGAAAATAGAATAATAATTTCCAAGCTGCTGTATGTTTTCTTTGGGTGGGGCTGGTCTGGGTTGAGTGTCTTTCATTTAAGGTGAACACAGTCTATTTCACTGGTTTACAAACTTTAGTGTGCATCAGAATCACTTGGAGTGTTAATTGTAACACATTGTTGGTCCCTTTCCAGATAATGACCATGCTGCTGGGCCAGTAATTACACTTTGAGAACAACTGTTTTAGCCTCCTGTGGCTTGACTGTGGCAGAAACCATGATTCTTGAGCATAGTTTGGTACATAGAAGGTGAAGTCCAAGTTCTACAAGCTGAGCCACACACTTACACAAAAAACAGTTATGACTTGATTATACGGATGGCACATGACTAGTTCCATTTTAGATGAGCAGGGGAAAAAATAATTCATTACACCAAGTGGATGCCTTAGGACATTAGTGCTTAATTCTATCAGAAATGTGTGTTAAGTCATAGGAAATATGAACCCAAACCCAGTTGTATACACACTCCATACATAAGAATAATTTTAGGATTTTTTCAGGTCTATGTATCTGTAGGAAACAATTCTCTGGATTAGTAGCTTTGGTACTACTTAATCAGCCTTGATAAAGACAATAATTTATTAATGTTCTTTAGTGACAATCTTCTTTTATATGAGTTGGACAAACTCATATAAAGAACAAATACTATAGACTTTAAGAAATCAGCATTCTAAGACTTTTTTACCTTTGAACTTTATTTATTTATTTATTTATTTTTTATTGAATGTTAACTATGTACATTGATACTCTTCTGGGGTACAGTGTGGGGTTTTCACATGCATTCTGAAATACTTCCATCAAACTGGTCAACACAGCCTTCATGTCATTTTCTCAGTT
>CAUYTI010161666.1:0-16042 GCA_963575145.1 Galago senegalensis
TTTGTGGCGGGCACTTGTGGTCCCAGCAACTTGGGAGGCGGAGGCAGGAGACTTGCTTGAGCCCAGGAGTTGGAGGTTGCTGTGAGCTGTAATGCCACGGCACTCTACCCAGGGGGACAGCTTGAGGCTCTGTCTCAAAAAAAAAAAAAAAAAGAAATAAAGAAAGAGAAAACAAAGAAAGAAAAAAGAAAATTTGGAAGATTTGGCCTCTGCTGGCCCCCCAATCTGTATGGAGATAGCTATGGTACCCAAATAGTCAGATATCTCTTTCAAAAGTAGTAAGTATAGTTTCCTGCTTATTTTCTTCATCTATTAAATTGGCACATACAGGTGTTTGAATTTGTTCAGGTTGAAATATAGACTAGCAACAGAATAAGTATACAGAATACACCTGAAAGCAGAAAGATACAGATTTAGAAAATTTGGTAATTTTAACAGCAGCAAAGAAAGATAAGAAGCAGGGGATTCAGCTAAGGCTCTGCATGTTTTGATAAGAAGCTGAGGAACCCCCATTCAGCGGTATCACTGATCTCTAAAGTTGGGGCTAGATCATCTCTGAGGGTTAAGAGCACTTTATTCCTGAAAATTTTGATGGTAACACTTAGTATATTGGAACAGAAGTAAATAAAAGTGCATGTGGGATAATCCACATAATTTTATTTTAATTATTTTGTGCTTAGAAGAGGGTTAGAATAAACTATTATTACTACTACTACTAAATGAAATCATGGAGCATGCAATGATATTCCTGAACTCATTGTAAACTTGATTAATGAATCGTTCCATTTAATCTTCACAATAAACCAATGAATTGAATATTATTATTACTCTCATTTTACTTCTTTAAAAGATGGCTGTGTCGTCTCGGCGTCCATAGCACAGTGGTTACAGTGCCAGCCACATACACCGACGCTGGCATGTTCTAACCCACCTAGGCCAGTTAAACAGCATTGACAACTGCAACAGAAAAATAACCGGGTATTGTGGCGGGCACCTGTAGTCCCAGCTACTTGGGAGGCTGAGGCAAGAGAATCTATTAAACCCAAGAATTGGCGGTTGCTGTGAGCTGCAATGCCATGGAACTCTACTGCAAGTAACATAGTGAAACTCTGTCTCAAAAAAAAAAAAATGACTGTGTCATTTTATATCATATGTATTATTGTGTCTTATATACATATATATGAAATTCCAAGTTTATACTGAAAATGGAAATTTCTAAATTTGATTAAATTCAGGGCCATTATCTCCTTTAAATTTTTCTACCAAAGCAGGATTATTAAGGCACATCTGCTTATCCTCAATCTATTATTAATTTTAATAAATTTGGAAATATTATAAGAAACTCCAGTACCACTAAATATTCCTGAAGGCATCAACCATGAGACATTTTACTTTGTACCACTAAGTTTAAATTAATTCATGAGCACTAGAATGCATAACCTGGGCAATCTCTTTTCAAGTGGTATTTCATTTGCACTAGGTAGTTTAAATGTCATTCCACTGGGAGAGGAGTATTTTTGAGAGATTATCTTCTTTGCTTAGAATTTCTAAATTATATACATAGTATTTAATTAGCACAAAAATAATTACATAGATAACTAGGAATGAATACTAAAAATAACACCCAAGTGTATATGCAAATACAATTCTATAATTCTACAGTAGATGTATAGATAGATAATTTCATAATAAAATATACAAAGACTCCTAGGTTAACATTTTAAAAAGAATGACCCTGTGTTTTTTCTTTCTCAATGTTCAGTATTAGTTGTTTTTCTCATGCCAATTTCCATGTGCACAGAAAGAAGTAGATATTTTCTCTGCACCTGATGTGCAATATTATCAGCAATAAAGTCAAGGCAAATAATTAACGATCCAAATGTAATAGGGAAAAGAAAAGTTACCCTTGGAAAGTGGCTTAATGGAGCAACAGCTTATTGAAGGATATTGTTAAACTACTATTAATTGAATATTTATGTTTAATACTTTGTGTCATTTGTTATCACGCTGTGTTACAAGAGAGTGCATGAAAGCCTGTGAACTACAGAGAGTTGACATTTAAAATATATGCTCAGCCGTTCCTGGGAAAAAGGGAAGACTAATGAAGTACTAGTACATAGTATGACCTTGGCATTATAAGTAATTTGTTTTATATCTGTAATCTGGAATTTGTGTTTGTCAAATTAAGAGGTGCTTCTCCAATTGAAGAATAAGGCAAACGGTAGATGGAAGAATAGTTGATTAAAATTGGTGATGCAGTGAGGGAGGGCATTTATGCTTTGAAGCTTAATGTACAGCTTTCTCCATGATGCTCCGAAAGACCATTCTCTCTGTTTGAGCACGTAGCTCCCCTTGATGTCAATGGTAGTTGCACTTCCGTGACAAGAAGAAAATAGACTTGCTAAAGTTAATTATCAGACGGCTTTTGGTCTCATTTTAATGCCCTGTTTATTGGCAATGGAAGCCTGACGTGTGGCTCACTTTTTTCCTCACCTGATTTTCCAAGGTAGGGAACAGAAGGCAAGTATAAAAGGACAGGAGCTGTGAATAGGTACACCTCGGGCTTGCATAAAGAATGCATTGTTTAGCAGCAGGGATGATATTTAGATTCCCCAACACCATTCATTCCAAACTTGTGTGTCGTATTAGACTGTGTTATTTTGCCCCATGCTGAATAGCACAATTGTTGCATATTTAATTAATAAAATTTCTGAACTAATATATTACTGCATAATCCATAATATAAGCCAAACTCTACATGGAAGGAGGATCTTCATAGCAGAACTAAATTTTATTGCTGCTTTTAAAATAATGAGAATGTATCATTTAGTCCCAGAATCAAAAAGTGCTTGAATTTTTTAAAAGGATGTACTATCCTACAGTGGTTGAAACCCAGACTCTACACACAGCCCAGCAGGCTGCCACTGCTACGGGCTCACTAGGCTATAGAGTAGATCCACGTTATCTCCCTGTATCTTAGTTTTCTCATTCATAAAATGATAATACCAATAGCATATATCTAAAAAAAAGCATATGTGTGTGTGTGCGTGTGAGAGAGAGAGAGACAGGACATGAAATGGGCTATGTAATAACATGTAAATCTGTAGAACTGTACTAAGTACAGAATAAAGTGCTTTTAAGTTAATTATTATAATTATTAGTGAATAAATAAGACAAATTTTATTAAAAATATTCATACGCCATGAAAAACAATGGACAATAAAGGAGTTTGCCATATATTGCAGTTTCAATGTGAAAATTGAGAAGCAAGATACGTATTACTAGAAAATTACACTTTGCTTCATGATCTCCTGATGTGTGTGTCAAGCTTTTCCATTAGTTACGTGAAAAAAAGGCCCACAATTTCTGCTGCTGCTTGGGACAATCCCATCCAAGGGTAAATAAAAGTCTACTTTTAAAAATATATTGTACATCAAATGTGCCATATTGTGAGCTGTAACTAAAGGCCATCTAACCCGTATACACAGGGCATGTGCAATGAACTTTTGGAATCTTTTTCATATCCAGGGGCAGTAGTCTTCTCGATCCTAAGCAGAATTTCATTACCGAGGCTATAAACAGGGAGCAGGAAATGAGGACACATCACTGAGGCTGGGTCTGTATCCATTTTGTTTCGGAGGGATAGAATCCCCCTGGCGATGGCAGCCAAGCAAATTATTTTCTGCTTTTAAAACTTAAGGTTTTCCTGAAGAAAGCAATCCTTTCTACAGTGTAGAGATGAAAATTAAATGATAATAGGGAAGTTGGTGATATGAGGAGGCTGAAGAACAGCAGAGATACCATTATTAGGATGTTTTGTACACATACATATGTAATTTAACATTTAAACAGGTAATCATTTTAAGCGAAGTAAAAATGTTTTAGAATTTTATATCATTTATATATACTTAAAACAATAATAAATTTGCAAAAGTGAGTCCATTTCAAAGCATTAATTTATTTATTAATTTATTAATTCCCACTTGTCATCAGGCTTTGAAGAAAATGGTGAAGGTCATATGTAATCCACTAAAATTTAAAAACAGTGTACTTATTCTCCTGGTAGATTGGATAGATTTTGATTGTTTGTGTGTTATTTTGTTTATTTTTTAACTTCCAATAATTTCAAAGTAAAATAGGTGGCCCACTCCTAAAAAATGTGCGGAATTGATGATGGGTTGACGTATTATTATACATGTGCACAGAAATAGATATATTCCCTTCAGTTTAATTTTTTTACTTTAATTTTTCACTATGATATATGGTTTATTTTTTTAAGTGATCTAAATTCTCTTTGTGGTAGAAATAAGTTGTGGTTTAAAAATGGCGCCTGCTGTATTACCTTAGTCTATTCTGTAAGGCTACTGGCCACACCAGCATCTCCTTGGTGGAGATGGAAGCATGGGGATGGGGAGTGTGCAGTGCATGCAGCAGGCATGAAGGAGGCTTGTGGGATCCCTTGACGTTGAAGTGTCAAGGAAGACATACTTACCTATCTCATCTGGTACAAATGAGACCAAAAGTGATCACAGTCAATGAAGTTGGCAGAGCTTAAGGACAGAATGAGTTGCAAGAAGAAAAGTACAGGATTCAATGGAAATTAATTTTTTATCACTTTCTTCCAAAGCAGCAAATTCTTAGAACTATCATAATTTTACACTTAAAAGTTATTGAAAAAAATAATCTGTAAACAGTGACAGATTCCAACAAGTAGAAGAAAGGGAATAAAAAAGAAAAAGTGTGAGGAGTGGACTGTTTCCATTGTTTATAATCATTGTGTTTTTTGAAAATGTGCTGATAATTTAACCTAAAAGAACATCAGTGTTGTATTTATTATTGCATGGCCTGTCTTATACATCTGAAAACTTGAATATTGCTTGAGTAGAATAAATTTCTCCTTATGCGATGTATAGTACAATTTGAGTTTATGAAAAGCCTGAGAGATACATAGTTCATTCATTCATTCATAGTTCACTAAATAAAGCACCTGCTTAGTGCCAGGCATGATTCTAGGGGCTGGAAGTACATCAGTAAACCACAGCTTATCTTCTGGGATGATAGGGGAGAAGCAGACAAAGAACAACAAACATTGTTGATAAGTAAATAGTAGCTATATTAGAAGGTGGTCAGTGCCATGGGGAAAAAGAGTGGAGTGAGTTTTAAATAACATTGGGAATGCTAGAAGAGTTATTACAAAAAGCTTCTCCAAAGCCCAAAACGCAGTAAGTAAAGTGTACAGAAAGCCCTCAGAATGGGAGAAGATATTTGCAGGTTATGTTTCTGACAAAGGTTTGATAGATAGAAGTCACAGAGAACTCAAACTCATTAATAAAAAAAGAACAAATGATCCAATTTCAATGTGGGCAAAAGACTTGAACAGAAGTTTCTCTGAAGAAGACAGGTGCATGGCCTACAGACACATGAAAAAATGCTCTTCATCTTTAATCATCAAAGAAATGCACATCAAAACCACTTTGAGATATCATCTAACTCTAGTTAAGAGTAGCCCACATAATCAAATCCCAAAACTATAGATGTTGGTGTGGATATGGAGAGAAGGGAACACTTCTGCACTGCTGGTGGGAATGTAAGCTAATACGTTCCTTTTGGAAAGATGTTTAGAGAACACATAGGGAACTAAAAGTAGACCTGCCCTTTAATCCTGCAATTCTTCTACTAGGTGTATATCCAGAAGATCAAAAATCATTTTACAACAAAGATATTTGCATCAGAATGTATATTGCAGCCCAATTCATATTGCCAAGTCATGGAAGAAGCCCAACTGCCCATCAACTCAGAAGTGGATTAACAAATTGTGGTATATGTATACCAGGGAATATAATGCAGCCATAAAAAAATAGAGACTTCACCTCTTTTATGTTTACATGCATGGAGCTGGAACATATTCTTAGTAAAGTATCTAAAGAATGGAAGAAAAAGTATCCAATGTATTAAGTACTATTATGAAACCAATGTATAATAAGCCACACTTTCATACAAAAGATAAAACACAACTATAGGCCAAGATGAAGGAGGAAAAAGGAGAAAAAAGGAGGGACAGGGAAGGGAAGGGAGGGGGGAGGCTGACTGGAGGGAAGTAATTGGTGGGAACTCACCTATGTTGCACATTTCAAGGGTACATGTCAAATCTATTAAGAGTATTAAGAGTAGAATATAAATGTCTTAACATAATAAGTAAATGAGGTAAAGGCTATCTTTATCAGTTTGATGTAAGCATTCCAAATTATAAACCAAATCAGCACATTGTACCTCATAAATGCATTAATGTACATAGTTATGATTTTTTTTTTTTTTTAGACGGAGCCTCAAGCTATCCCCCTGGGTAGAGTACTGTGGCATCACAGCTCACAGCAACCTCCAACTCCTGGGCTCAAGCAAGTCTCCTGTCTCAGCCTCCCAAGTAGCTGGGACTACAGGTGCCCGCCACAACGCCGGCCATTTTTTGGGGGGTTGCAGCCATTATTGTTGTTTGGCAGGCCTGGGCTGGGGATTCAAACCCGCCACCTTAGGTGTATGTGGCTGGCGCCTTAGCCACTTGAGCCACAGGCGCTGAGCCACATAGTTATGATTTAATAAAAAATTGTTGAGTATAAAAAAGAGGTGGTTAAATTTGTTAACCCATAAGACAAGACTCAATAAATTCAAACTGTCTGAAATCTTACAATGTTTTCTGACCATAATGGGATGAAACTAGATATCGATAATAGAAGAAAAACTGGAAATCCCACAAATATGTGGTAATGAGGAAACATGCTCTTGCTTGTGATACCAGTGTGTCAAAGAAGAAAACCCAAAGGAAACTAGAAAATCGGTTTGAATGCAAATAAAAGCACAACATACCCAACTTATGGAGTGAAATCAATATTCAGAAGCAAATTTAGAGCTATAAACACATACATGAAATAAAATGAGAAGGATTACAAATCAATAACCAAATATTACACATTGAGGAAGTACAAAAAGAAGTGTAAGTTAAATCCAAAGTTAGCAGGAGGAAGGGAATAATAAAGATTAAAGCAGAGATAAATCATTCAGAAAACAGAAAATCTATAGGAAGAATCAACCAAAATTTTTTCTTTGAATAAATCAATAGAGTTGACAATGTTTACCTAGACATACAAAGAACAAAAGACAGAAGACACAAATAATGAAAATCAGAAATGAAAGTGGGACATTACTACTGAACTTACAGTAAACAAAAAGGATTATAGGCAAATAGTATGTACAATTGAATACACCATTAGATAATATAGATAAAACTGACCAGTTCCTAGAAGCACGTATATTACCTAAATACCTAAACTAATACAAGAAGAAATACAAAATCTTAACACACCTATCAGATCAGTAATCAAAAACCTCTGCTACCAAGAAAAGTCCAGGAATAGTTTTACTGGTAAAGTTTTC
Source organism: Galago senegalensis (assembly GCA_963575145.1). NCBI lineage: Eukaryota > Metazoa > Chordata > Mammalia > Primates > Galagidae > Galago > Galago senegalensis. The sequence goes on from CAUYTI010161666.1 coordinate 7,429, forward strand.
CAAGCATTTAAATCAAAACTAATGTCAATAATTCTCAATATTCCCCAAATACCAGACAAGAAAAGAGTATCACATTATGATGCCAGCAAATACCCTGATATAGAAGCTACCAATAGATACCAGAAGAAAAGAATATTATAGACAAATACACCTTATGAATATAGAAGCAAAAACGTTCAACCAAATACTGACAAACCAAATTCAACACCACATTGAAATTATACATTAAGCCATGACCAAGTGTGATTTATACTGGGAATGATGCAAGGGTGGTTTGACATCAGACAATCAATCTACGTCATACACAGCATTAGTAGGAGAAAATAGAAAAATAGTCATCTCCGGTGATACAAAATGGTCCTTAACAAAATCCACATGGAAAAGAGTAACTTGGGACTTATTAACATATGTTATGAGTAGGTTAATATTAATTCAGCTTGGATCATCAGCCTTAATATAACAGCTAAAACTTTACAACATTTAGAAGAAAGCATAGCAGTAAATCTTAATGACCCTGGATTTGGCAATAAATTCATATAGATGACACCAAAAACATGAACAACAAAATAAAAAAAAGATAAATTGGACTATATGATAATTAGAAACTGTTCTCCATTCTCGGGAAACTAAAGAGATAATAAATAGAATGAGAGAAAATATTTGTAAATCACATACCAAATATAGGTTTGAAATCCAAAATTTTCATAGAACTCCTAAAATCTAACAATAGTACTATAACATAATTAAATATGGTCAAAAAGACTTGAATAGATATTTCTCCAGATGAGGTGCACATAGGGCTAATAGGTATATAAAATGATGTTGAATATTATTGTCAATAGGAAAATGCAAATTAAAGCCGCGTATGGACCCCTCTCACATGACTGGGAGCAATGTGAATTAGCACAGGAAAACAACATGAAAATTCCTTAAAAAGGTAAATAAAGAATTACAATATGCTAGGACCCGGCAATTCCACTCCAATGTATAGACCCCAAACATTTTAGAACAGGGGCTCAAGCAGATGCTTGTTCACAAATGTTCACGCAGCATTATTCGTAATGATTGAAAGGCAGTAAAAAAAACTAGTGTCTATTAAAAACAGAGTAGATAAGCAAAATATGACTGTACACACTCACACACATATACAGACGGTGGAAACTGTATTCAAATTTTAGGAAAGAAGAAAAAACTGCATTAAAATTATAATATTCAATGTATATGATAACAAAAGATAAATACCTGTTACATTTCAGCACCATTTGTAATTGCAGAAGACAAATGTGGGCTCGGTGCCTGTAGCTAAAGAGGCTAGGGCGCCAGCCACATACACCAGAGCTGGTGGGTTCGAATCCAGCCTGGGCTTGCCAAACAACAATGACAAATACAAAAAAAAAAAAAAAAAAAAAAAAAAAAGAAAGAAAGAAAGAAAGAAAGAAAAAATAGCCATAGCCGGGCCTTGTGGTGGGTGCCTGTGGTCCCAGCTACATGGGAGGCTGAGGCAAGAGAATAGCTTAAGTCCAAGATTTGGAGGTTGCTGTGAGCTGTGACGCCACGACACTCTACCCAGGGCAATAGCTTGAGTAAAAAAGAAAAAAAAAAAAGGCGTCAAATGTGATTTGTATCTTACAATTTTAAGACAGTTTTTTCCTTTCATAAAATGCGTCCCTTGGTATCCTCTGTGTATATAATTCAGCCATGAGTAAACAGTGAAGTTCTGACACACGGGCCAGTGTAGGTGAATCTTGAAAACGACATTGTATTGAGTAAGGAAGCCAAACTCAAAAGGGCAAAGACTGTGTGTTTCTACAGACATAAAATATCTAGAATATGCAAATTCATAGGGACATAAAATAGATTAAAACCTACCAGGGGTTGAGGACGGAGGGAGATGAGAATGTATTGATTCATTGGTACAGATTCTGTTTGATGTGATGCACAAAATTGAAAATATATAGTTGTAGGAGTAACACAATGTTGTGAATGTAATTAATCCCACTGTATTATACACCACTAGTCAAAGTGATTAAAATGTCCAAAATATCTATCTACCTATCTGTCTTGAAAATAAAAAGAATATGGAGAGATCAGTACAGGCCTTATGGTGAAGATTATATTTAAGGTACAACCCGAAGGTGAGGGAGGAGTACTTTGCTTATATCAGGAAATCCTATTTCCAGCAAAGAAAAATCTGGTGTGAACAGGGTGAGGCAGGCACATATTTGGATGTGTGAGGAGCAGTGAAAAGCTGGCGGGCCAGAATGGAGTGAGCGCAGGGGCCATGGAGAATGAGATTAGAAAGAAGAGAGGCACTCGCACTTAATCGGTCTTGCAGCACATCATGGTGCTTTGACTCTCATTCTAATAAAAGTACCTGTGTCCCGGACCATTGTCAGGAGGAGAATGACAACGAGCTTAGCTTTATTTTAAGAGGATCACTTGAATGTGCTTAAAGCAGACTAATGGGGGGAAGGCTGAAAGGGCATTTTTTAGAGAGAGAGCAGTTAGGAGACCCATGTAATAATCCAGAAAAGGGATGATGATACTGAACCAAAATTCCCCCAAAAAGCCATGCATGCACGGTAGATTAGATGAATTTTATAGTCCAAAAGAGAGATACCTTAATATTATATTGTAGGGAACATTGGCTGTTTTATAGTGGCATAGTAAAATTTTTTTATTATTTTTATTGGGTATTATTATTTAGGATTATGTCATTGATTAAAAAGTGAAAGATCTAGAGGTAAAAAAAGGTAAATAAAAAAACTTTTTGTTAAATATAAAACAACAAAGATTCTTAAAATGCAAGGTTTTAATTTAAATAACACTGTAACATACTTGAAAATTACTGTTGTTCACTCATTTGCAAACTTTAAATGTGGGGCATTGCGTGAGTCCAGCAATAATTGTGGACATATACTAATAAGAACGTAACCATAAGACATTAAAAAGAAAAAAAAATATATGAGAATCAAAATGAAAGATTCATTTAAAAATTAGGGTAAATTCTTACTATAAAGTTTCAAGCACAAAACATTAAGTTAAGCTAACAAAAATATGGGCAGAATTCATTTCAATATGGTACATCATTATAATTCTAAAAAGTGAAAATGCATACATAGAAGTAGAATATATAATTCTATTTTTTATTTAAACATAAATGTTGGTGGCATCAAGATGACAAAGAATTGCTATTTTTGGAATAATCATTAATTTATACTTTCAGTGAACTAAATATGAATGGAAAATCATTGATAATTACGATTTAGTAGAGCATACATGATTAATATATTTTACTACTATATTTACTTTGTTTTTGAATAGTGCTTGGCTAGCTGTTGTATACTAAAATTTTAATTGGTAGTAGTCAGAAAGGAAGAACAGGGTATAGAGAATTCATTGTGTGATCACTGTGCCTTTAAGAACACTGGAAGAATTTTAAAGTACTCTCTCATAAAAGAACCAAAGATGGAGCTTCCCTTAGGGAGGAAAGCTCAGCTCTGTTTAAAACAAAGCAGAACCATGAAACATTCTTATACTCATGACACCATACCTCCTTTTCATAGTTTGGGTTGCCCCCATAGAAAGTAACACACTGAACATCCACCTTAGAATTGCGATGGACAAGGCATCCCTTTCACCCCTCACTGCCAAAACTCCCCACGAATAATCATTATCCATTCCTGGCTTCTATCCAACAGTTTAATAAATACTAGAAGGGTCCTGGGCCTTGTTTGCATTGCTAGCTTTAGCTACAGAAAGGCAATGATAGGATTCTGAGTGACATTTGCTGAATAGCATCAGTGCAGCAAAATGACTATCAACTGTCTATTAACCAGTGATCATTATTAAAATGTATATTTTATGTTAGGGTATGTGTGGCAATGCTCATTCAAATGATCATCTTTAGCTTTATAGAGTTTCTTTACCTACATCAGAAAATTGGTAGTATATAGCATCATAATATTTGATAATTCTGCTAAAAATCATTGTTTTATATAATTCATATAGATATGCTCTTCTAGGTAATGTTAATGACCTTTATATCCAGGTAAATAATGATTCATAATACTCGATGTATATTAAATAAAGCAGTCTGGGTGATATTTAAGAAATAGTCATTAGGAATATATTATTGATTTGATGAGGGACGTCTTCAATTTGATTTGTGGTGTTATTACTCAAAATTTCACAGCTCTTATCACTGAATGCCTTCATAAGAGTAGAAAAATATGGTAGGGATGAAAAAGGAGAAGCCCTTTTCCAAACTCCCACATTGTTCATAGAAAGAAGAAAATTTCTCCTTTGCTCTTAATGGGAAGGAAAAAATATGGGAGAAGCTATTTTAGTTTTTCTCACTCTTTATTCTTCAAGGCAGAAAAGAACAACTTTTGGTGTATAAGAATTGGAGAAAGGGACTACGCAGGCATAAATTGTAATTTTTGTTTTCCAGAGTAGCCTCTTTTCAGGATTCTTTCCTGCTCTGTGTCTTGGGGCATGCTCTGGCCTGGGCAGGAGAAGAGACTGGGGCTGCAGGGTGCCTCAGGCTAATGGATAGGGCTGCTTGGTTGGCAGTTAAGTGTTAGGATGTTATATCCAGGCAGTGGCCCAAGCAAGTATCTTTACCTCTCTGCCTCTGACTCCTGAATCTTATTTCCCAATTCTTTCAAAATCTCTAGGGGAAGAGTGAAGCCTCTTTCTCTAGCTTGAAACTCCAACATTAGTCAATGTGGGTGCAGGTGCTCTGTGATGAGTGTAAACACATGGCAGACGCCTGAGTGTGTCTTATCCTTGGCGGCTTTCTGGGCCTGTTTTCCTAACATGAAAGAAATGGAAACTTTTGTCTCTGGTCTTGAGGCCATCATCTCAGATTGATCTTTTGCCTTGGGCAACAATGAAATAAGTGAAAGGTTGTTTCATTAAATCATATTAAAGAGACGTAGAATAAGGGAAATCATCTTACTAATTAGCACTACCCGCCCAGTTTCTGATGTGAGATTCCACCTTGATGAGACGTGACATGACTAGAAGGTGAACCAGCTTTCTTGATGAATTTCCCTAAAAAATAATTTTGTAGACCATGAAAGTAATTGAGCTTTTTTTTTTTTTTTTTTTGAGACGGAGCCTCAAGCTGTCCTCCTGGGTAGAGTGTTGTGGCATCACAGCTCACAGCAACCTCCAACTCCTGGGCTCAAGTGAGTCTCCTGCCTCAGTCTCCCAAGTAGCTGGGACCACAGGTGCCCACCACAACGTCCAGCTATTTTTTGGTTGCAGCCATCATTGTTGTTTGGTGGGCCGGGCTGGATTCAAACCCGCCACCTTAGGTGTATGTGGCTGGCGCCTTAGCCACTTGAGCCACAGATGCCGAGCCAGTAATTGAGCTTTTAACTCAAAACCTTTGTTATTAACCCCCAACAAATCTTTCCTAATTTATAGATAAAAATTTTACCAATATATGTTGACCCAACAACGTAAATAACCACTTTGAATGTCGACCAAGAATTGATACACTACAATCAGGAATTTAGAACATTTATTGCAAGAGCTGAATAACTGTAAATAACGTAGAACTGGCAAAGCAGTAACAAGGATAATTGTTTAGATATTTATTCTGTCAAAGTCATCAAACACCCCTCACAAACCGACAAAAATGTACTTCAATAAGCAATGCACCCCTACCCATTATTTTCCATTATACTGTGGAAAAATGTGAACTGCTATTTACAAAGTAATTTTATTTTTTGGTAAGAACAAATTAACTATCAGATTAGCAAACCTTTTTTTTTTAAGTTTTTTTTTTGTTTTTTTTTTTTTACTTTTAAACTGATGGTGAACCGTGGCATTAAGATAACTTCCACTTCTTTCAATAAAGACATTTTGTTGCATGCTATTTATTTGTTTAAATCATCTGTCATGCCTTAACAAAAACCTCCTAAGAATGTTCGAATTTGGATTTGCTTGCACGTGCAACTGAGATCTTATTAACATTAGTTGTCACCTTGTTGGTTTGACCTAAGTGACAATATGCTGGTACCTGCCAGGCATTGACCAACTATGATAACAAACAGTTAAACAGCAATAATTAGAGATTTATCCCTTTATTTCCCCCAACTACCCTACCTGGAGAATGTTCTGTTACAGCATGAAGGCACAACACATTAAATATTTTGTGGCTATGGTCTAATAACACTTGTGTTACAACAACATTATTGGATATGAGAATCAACACAAACGCGGCCATTTCAACAAAGTTGGAGACACACATTTGCCAAATTTAAACTAGCTTTGAATAGTAATTTTTCTTCCATATATGCTAATTTTGAGATATTAGTTTTGTATGAGTGACAAGTACAGAATATTATATCACTTTTAACAGATAACACTTTCCCATTACTCTCTCACTTAATGGTACTAATTAAGTGACTTTGCTTTTGCCTACTTTGAAGTAAGAACATCAAAAAATAGGTTCTGAATTTCCATGCTTTTGCAAAAGTACCTTTTTTGTACAAGGTTTTAATTTTTTGTTTCATCTTTATTTTTTACAGCACTCCAGCATCATAAGTTACTGTATGAAGATTTCAGAACCTTTTTTTTTTTTATAAACACAAGTGTCTGAGATCCTTGGAACAATGTGTGTCAAGACACGTTACTAACGCAGAAACACCTCACTAAAAGAAATAACAACAAAGTGGTAAATTAAAAGAATAAAAAAGAAGCAACAATAAAACACAGAATTATGCTACAACATTTTTAGGTGAACATTATAAGTACACAAAAGTTGTTAATAATAACTTGCTTCTATTTACAAATACTTTAACACTGATTGACTTACAAGTGTCCACTAACATTGTTAACAGCACAATAGGTTTAATGCTTATTTTTTTTTAAATTTTGTTTGAAGTATAATGTCAAGTATAGTGGTCCCAGCACAAATCAATGACAAAAAGAGCACAATTTTCTAACTGGATATGTTTGTCAATCACTCTAATCCATGGAACTTTCTTACTCTCCAAATGCATATTCTAGTATATTCATAGCAGCAGTCCAGGGTCAAAATAAAATGTAATAATAATAAAAAAAATTGCACAATGGAGATATCTCTGGAGAGTTTAATAAATTCTAGTAAACAGGATCACATGGCTAGTAGAACTATCTTCTCTCTTATGTTGCAAAACATTACGTTCTCCATAGTGCTAACACAAAGTTATGGGTATCCCTGCTAGAAGGGGCATAGTTCTAGAGATCTATTGAATACATAAAGCTCTGACACACAGGATATTAGCATGTCTATTTAGAATAAAGTTATCAGGTCCCAGATAGCCTTTTCTTAGAGTTGGTGCTCTTTAGGACTCTCAATAGCACCTCCTGCTTGCTTATAAGACTTCAGATTCGCCAGAGGAATGTCTGTCATGTGGCTGCCATTGTTGAAGTGGCCTTCGTTGGCGCCATACTGCTTACGGTCATTGAACTGGTTCCTGTTGCTGTCTTCTTTCCAGGCTCTGGTCAGGGTGTGCCCATTCACAAGCTTGTCCTTCTTCACCCATTCTTTCTGGGGTGCAAAAGTTGAGAGAGGAGATTTGGGGTGTTGATATGGACCTAAGCCAGGAGGCATCCAGCAGTTATCAGAGTGACCCAAAACCAAGCACTCTTGAGTGCACATCTCTGTAGCTTCAGCTAATCCTCGGGGACCTAAAGGCCCATCTGTAAAGGACAATAGAGAAAACAAGAAAAGAACATGGTTAATTTTTTTTTTTTTTTTTTAATGAGACAGGGTCACACTCTGTCACCAGGGCTATAGTACAGTGGCATAATCATGGCTCCCAGAAACCTCAAACTCCCAGACGTAAGTTATCCTGCTGACACTCACAAACTCCCATGTCCAGCCAGTCACAATTTTTAATCCAAATTCTCTCCTCTGCGATAAAATGCATTAGTGATGTCATTTTTCTCATAAAAAGTATATTGAATTAAACAATTCAAAGACATTTTATCTATCTTTTTTTAGATCAACAAAAAAGAAATCAAATTTGTTATGGAGAGAAGATTTATCTCTTTTTTCTTCAGTCTATGCTTATTTCCCAAATCACAGATAGGTAGACAGATAGGCCAAAAGATAGACATTAGCAAATGTTTGTAACTGTTGTGTTTCATTTATGACCATTTCTTCCAAGGAATCCATATTATTATGGATTTTTATTCTAGAAATGTGCAAGAAAATATTTGTATTAGTGATAAATTATGAGAAGTAGAACAACTTTATGTGCAGTGTTTAGGAACATGTAAAAACAAGAACTCCAAGAAATAAAAAGCAAGAAAAAAAAAAAGACTACTTGACACATACATCATTAAAAATAAATACTCTATGTCATTACCTAAAATGCTCTTCTGTATAAACCCTGGTTATTCTTTCTATGTAAAATTATATGGAAATATTTTTGCATTTAAAAAAACAAAACATATGAATTTTAAAGAACAGTTTAAGGAAATTATCTTACTAAAGACACACCCAGTCAGCTGCAAGCATTCTGTAATCTAAGTAAATAAAGATTCTGTTTGCACCCCAAAACAATGTTTGTTTCTGCTAAGCTTAACTAATTTCTAAATTTCTAAGGTA
>CAUYTI010161678.1:0-30677 GCA_963575145.1 Galago senegalensis
GGGGATCACTCACCTTTTTCCTGAGCTAGGGTAGTATTAACTCCATCAAAACTATACCAGATTAGAAATACACTACTGGGACCTGATCAAACTAAAGAGCTGCTGCACAGCCAAGAACACAGTAAATAAAGCAAGCAGACAGCCCTCAGAATGGGAGAAGATATTTGCAGGTTATGTCTCCAACAAAGGTTTAATAACCAGAATCCATAGAGAACTCAAATGTATTAGCAAGAAAAAAACAAGTGATCCCATCTCAGTGTGGGCAAAGGACTTGAAGAGGAATTTTACTAAAGAAGATAGGTTTATGGACTATAGATATACGAAAAAATGCTCACCATCCTTAATCATTAGAGAAATGCAAATCAAAACTACTCTGAGATACCACCTAACTCCAGTGAAATTAGCCCATATCACAAAATCCCAAAACCAAAGATGCTGGCGTGGATGTGGAGAAAAGGGAACACTTCTACACTGCTGGTAGGAATGTAAACTAATATGTTCCTTTTGGAAAGACATCTGGAGAATACTTAGAGAACTAAAAATTGACCTGCCATTTGACCCTGCAATTCCTTTATTGGGCATTTACCCAGATGACCAAAAATCACATTACAACAAAGATATTTGTATCAGAATGTTTATTGCAGCCCAATTCACAATTGCTAGGTCATGGAAGAAGCCCAAGTGCCCATCAATCCATGAATGGATCAACAAACTGTGGTATATGTACACCATGGAATACTATGCAGCCCTAAAGAAAGATGGAGAGACTTTACCTCCTTCATGTTTACATGAATGGAGCTGGAAAATGTTCTTCTTAGCAAAATATCACAAGAATGGAAGAAAAAATATCCAATGTACACAGCCCTACTATGAAACTAGTTTATAGCTTTCATATTAAAGCTATAACCTAATTGAGTGATTGGAGGGATCACCCCTATGGTTTGTCTTGCAAAGGTACAAGTGAATCTTTCTAAAAGTAGAGTATAAATGTCTTCATCTTAACACAATAACTAAGAAAATTGACATGAAGTCTATGTTAGTTAACCAGTTTGATGAAAATATTTCAAATTATATATGAAAGCACCACACTGTACCCCATGATTGCATTAATGTACACAGCTATCATTTAATTTAAAAAAAGGAAAAAAAAAAGAAATTATACCAGATTGGAAGTGAGGGGCTGGTTCACCAGGAAAAAAATAACAGAAGAATGAATAGATGCTAGGTAGAGGGAAAAAATATAGTTATCCATCCTTCTCACCACCATTACATCACCCCTGTCCCTATAAAAATATACTATTTTCAAGATCGATCCTCAGCACACTATATTTTAGCTTTACTCAATCACTTAAGGCTGGTGTCCTCAAACTACGGCCCATGGGCCACATGCGGGCCGCAGACATTTATCCGGCTTGCAGGGTGTTTTTGCTGCGGCTGCCTGTTTTGCTTAGCAGCTGACTCGTCCCAGGACCTGCAGTCCGGCCCTCCAACGGTCTGAGGGACAGTGAACTGGCCCCCTATTTAAAAAGTTTGAGGACCCCTGATAAGGCATTTGTTTACTTTCATTCCTCAGGGGTTGACTTTAGATGAGACATCTAAGTTTAGTTCTGGACTTTCTCCTGCTATTCTGAGTTAATTGTTTGCTCCTGGATTTTTAAAAATCCGTTCAAACTAGTGGATTCTACACTAGAGTCTGGAAACTGGGGTACATAAACCCTGGAAGTACAGAAAAACATATTTCACAAAGTACTTCTGTCTAGAGAGTTTCATAAGAGCTAATTTATAGATTCTCAACTTCCCTATGTACTTTCCCCCAAAATAGGTCTACCTGAAAAGAGACTTGTTGTACTCATACTAGTCTACTAGTCTTGTCCTCGAGACAAAGAAAGAAAAAGGCAAACTTCATATTCTTTCCAAATTGTATAAGGGTGTTGACACTAGGCTGTTAAAACTTTCTGGGCATTAAAATAATTAGACTTGAAATACTGGTTTTAACCTTCTTATTAATATAATTAGGGTATCTTAAATCTGCATAGCTTTCTTTCTCTTTTCCTCATGTCTGCTAAGGGTGACATTTGCCCTATCTTAGAATGTTCTGAATTCACAAAAACCTAAGTGGTATAGGTCATGATACCAATTTTTAAAAGTACAGTTGGAATATTTTCTGGATTTACTACACCTTAAGAATACATTAGATAAAAACTCATTGATAAAATATTTACATAATTTTTTCTCAGATTCAACATATTTTAATGTTCATTTTTAATCAAATGATAACTATTTAGCAGAAATTATTGTATTTTGCCCCCACTAAACCTATTTTCCTTCCAAATAAAATTTAAAAATAAAGTTATTTAAACTCATAGTGGGTAATAATAGAATACAACTTAAATGAGTTAGAGGCACAATGTTTTCTTAAAAATTGTTAAGGACTATGAGTTAAAATATTGGAAAGGCACTCCCCTAAAATGTAAAGGGGTCTGTCTGAGAGCCATGGGTAGATTTAGTGTGAGTGTGGAAGAGACATATATTCCACCAGACCAAATTAGAAAATAGCACTCCCTTCCTTAGACTCCAGGCCTTCTGCCTTCCCAGAGCTCTCTCATGTATCTGATAATGGCCTAATACACATATCCAGAATCTACAAGGAAGTCAAACAAATCAGCAAGAAGAAAGCAACCCCATTAAAAAGTAAACAAAATACATGAGCAATAGTTTTTCAAAGGAATATAGACAAATGGTCAAACATATGAAGAAAACTCAACATCATTCATCATAGGGGAAATACAAATTACCTTAGTAATTTGTCACCCTTAGTGAGATATCACCCTACCCCTGTCAGAATGACCATTATTAAAAAGTAAACAAAAATACGGATGCTGGTATGGATGCAAAGAGAAAAGAAGACAAATACACTGTTGGTAGGACTGCAGATTATTACAAATCTCTTTGGAGATTCTTCAAGGAATAAAAAGTAAACCTACCATTCAACCCAGCAATCTCATTACCGGGTATCTAATAAAAGAATTCATTTTATTAAAAAGACACCTGCACCCGAATGTTTACTGCAGCACTATTCATAATCATAAAATTCTAGAATCAACTTAAGGGCCCATCAATTCATAAGTAGATTAAAAAAGAAAATGTGGTACATACTGCATATACCATAAAGTACTACTCAGTGATTAAAAAGGAATAAAATAATAGCATTCATAGTAACTTAGAACTAGAGACCATTATTTTAAGTGAGATATCTCAGGAATAGTAAACACCACATGCACTCTCTAATAATTGGGACCTATCAATGAGCACATGGAGATGCAAAGATCATAGGAAATCAAAAAAGGGAGAGAGAGGAGGGAAGGAGTAAAAGCCTACTTATTGAGTACCATGAACACCATTTGAGTGATGGGGACACTTTAAGCCCCAATTTAGGCATTATAAGAGGTATCCATGTAACAAAATCATTTATATACTTTTAATGTTTAATTTTTTTTTTAAAGAATTGCCCTCTAATTATCCTGACTTCCTCAGGTGGTCCTCTTGATCAGAACCAGCATGCTGTACAATTCCCAGGGTGTCTTGCTTTCTGTTAGGGAGTAAACAAGTCAATCAGATTAGCAGAATGGGTTGAGTTTGTAGGTGAAAATACGATGTCCATCAAATAACAAGCTTGCATATTAATAAGAAAGAATATTTTCTGGAACCAATGCAACAACTTAGAGAAAGTCCATTGACTGTATCTCAAGGAATAAAGAATTTGGGGTTACATTTATAGTACTTTTCAAGGTTTTTTGTCTATGTGAGCATAAATCTCAGTTTGAGAAATAATCTATGTAAATGGATATTACATATGAGCTATAAAATCTTCAGATCATCTATTGCTGAAATGTTGAAAAAAAATGCAAACGAGTTTTACTGTATGTTAAGTTGTTACGAATTTAATACAAGCTCCAAAAAAAGTCAGCAGGTAGATTTCAAGTTATTTTAAAATAGATGAAGCCCACAGACTTAAGAAGATTACTTCTTGTCATCCCTTAGAAACAAATTTAGAGAACAGAATTAAAATTCTGTCAATTTCGGTAAGATTTCCTTTAAATTGCCTACTTAAGCATCATTCCGATACCCAGCTTTATAGAAGATATATTCCTTATCTTTGCCTTAAGCATATCTGTGGGGATAACTTTCTGAATCATCTTTCAACCACTTGGTCTTGTTGTACAGCACAATAAGCTTACCAACTTCCTCCCATCCATTCCGTATTGGAGAAATGTAAATGAGATGCTACACTGAGACTCAAGATATTTAAAAATAGATACAGATGTCTGGTATTATATTGTTAAGGCATTAGGATATTTGACTGAACTTTACAATTTTTGTCTGGGCCAAGGGTGGTGGTTCATGACTGTAATCCCAGTACTTAGGAAGCTGAGGTAGGAGAATTGCTTAAGCCCAGCAGTTCAAGACCAGCCTGGGTGACATAGCAAGACCCTATCTCTCCAAATAATTTAAAATACATACATACATATATATATATATATATATATATATATATATATAGAGAGAGAGAGAGAGAGAGAGAGAGAGAGAGAGTCTACATATTTAGACACCATGTAATCATAGACCCAAAGAGTATGGGTTGAAGTTGAATTTGTGTGTCTTGGCTACTCTGTAGCATAGCCTTGAGGTAGGCTTGTATACAAGACAGGTGTTATCATGTAGGCATGGCTAATGCATATCAGGATGCATATCAGACTTTTCTTACACATTGTCATAGAGTTCCAGTTATTTATTCTCTATTTGGATTTGAAGGGGATGCCAATTTTTATTCATCCTAGTCATAAACTGCATCTGAAAAATAAAACTTCCTTTTAGACTAAAAAACAAAACAAATAAATCATCTGTTATCTAAAGCACCATGTTGATAGCCTGAGTTCAAGCAAGCCTACAGATTATAAAAAACATGTGGAAGTCACCCAGGAGAGGCTGCCTACTATCCACTTGCCTATACTATATAACTATACTGCCTACTATCCACTTGCCTATACGATATAACTATACTTCTTTCTCTTAAATTGTAAGAGAAATAAAATAATGATGCAATGTGTGCTCTGAGGTGGCTTCAGGAAAGTGTGAGAGTCAAATGAGAACTAAGACTGTTTGGGAGTAAAGCTAGATGCCTGACTCACGTCATCATCAGTACAAATTTTCACATGGATTTGACATTTAAATATAAAAATATAAAATTGCAAACTCATTCTCTAAGAGGAAATGTGGGTGCTTATTTACATGGTTCTGGAGGGGGGGAAGAGCATCAGAAGCACACTAAAAATGGGAGAATGCACAATGAAAGACTGACAGATACACACACGTAAATTATACACAAGCATGTGATTTTGTGCACACACACACACAACTACCTCTGGGTGTTAAAAATACATCTTTAAAAAAAGGCAAAGATAAACTAGGAAAAATTTCAAATTGGCAATGGAAACTGTGTTGGTATTATCAACTATAAGTAGCGCTCGCAGAGCAGGAATATAAGACAAACATCTCCCCATGCTATTTATAAAATCCAATCGCTGATAGAAAAAAAAATTAAAGCATTACTTATTCAATTAAAAATAAAAAGATTCAAAGTTTTACCAAAAAATTGCAAAACACCAAATTTTCGATCTTAATGTGAACAATGTATGTTCATACGTTACTGGGCAACTCAGATATGCTTAAAAAGTGTTGAATGAGTACATACCCCATGACACAGCCCGCGTTTGTGAATTTATCCTAAATATTCATAGGTATGTGCCAAAACTGACACATAAATCAAAAACACTGATAAGAACTCTGAAAGATTAGAATCCAACAAGCCACACAAAAATAGGTTTGGGCACATTCATCGGGCATGTACTATTTAATTACTTGCTTTTATTTCTGGAAAGCTATATGGTGCATATCATTGCTAGACACTTTTGGACAAATACATTTAATCCTAACAACAAGCCCGTAAGGGGAGGCAGCTCTTATAATTCATCTTACAGGAGAAGTCACTTTACAACTTTACACTTTACAACAGACTAATTTACAATTGAGTCTCAGAACAGCGACTGACAGGTTCAAGGTCGTGCAGTCAGTGTAGTGGCTGACTTCATCTACCTGACCACACGGTATTCTTTGATCTGGCTATCTTTTACTAATAGTTTGGCAGGCTGGCATGTTTTATGGTCTTAGCACACTTCTCCTGCACTACTCTGCTCGCCGGGGTGTTTTAATTCCTGAAATCACAGTGTCCAAGTGAGGACAGCCGAATATGAGATAATAAACTGCGATTCTTCCAAATCGTGCCCTCCTTCCAATCAAGAGCTGAATGTCTATGAGGGTGGAGGGAGAAGAAAATTAGCCCTGGAAACATTCTACCATAAAAGCCATTTTGGAGGATATGCAAACCTATTTTACACGTCATCTTGCACCAGGCTCACTCATTCAGTAGAAATCTCTTCTTCTCTGAACAATTTTCTGCTGTGTACATCAAAAATCAGCCCATTTCAGTGTACTCATAGTGTATATATCCCCCATCCTCCAGACTGGGAGTGCTATCTTACACTGTGAGCCAAAAAATTAGAGCTGTGGACGCCTGTTTTCTGCATTCTCGGACAATGACTTTTAGTGGAAGTGCTCTCAGCCATATTCACGCTAACGCACTATTCAGAACTGTCGGTTCTGCAATATGTGTTATCTATTTTGCTCTGACCTCAATTTCTATGTATTTTATTTTTGACCGAGAGTTTTGACACACCTAAGGCTGACAAAGACTAAGCAAATGGTAGTGGTGGCCGTGCCCCCCTCCCCCCCCACACACAAAAGAAATACGAGCACCTCTCTAAAATTCCAGTGCAAGGATAGGTGTGGGGGGGCAGTGGAGCTTCGCTCCAGGGAGAGAAAACAGATGGTAAAGACCCACGGACAAGGGGAGTACTAGTAATTCCTTGACATTGTGAAGGGCAGCATAAACTTCACTGCAACGTGTGCAAGTTAACCAAAATTGGGTGGATGGGAAGGGCAGGCTGTGACTTCAGGGAAACTGAGAGGCAATACCCTTCTCATCCCAGCTTCCATTTCCGGTGGAATCCACTCCCCCATCTCTTACTTCTGATATTGTATAGCATTCTTGGTCTTGAGAAGTGGAAATCCAACACAAATATTTTCATTCCCTTGAATTCAGATGTCTTTTAGTCTCCCAAGGGGCTAGTTTGGTATGGACTTTACGTCCATTACTGAGAAAGTCAACGTCTGTCTGTAAACAATCTCTGTCTCTACTTAATCACATTCCCTGGCTAAATAGAGGGGATGTTTTCATGAGAACATGTCCTTTCTCCAAGGCAACGCTCTTCAAATTTGTGTTCCTCAGAACCAGTCCCCAAAGTGTTCTGAAAGACAGACAACATTGCGTCTGGTTAAAAAATAAGTGCAGGAAAAAGTGGGTTAAGGGAAATTGTTCAATGTTCTTTACTCTTGGACCATTCAGCAATTTATATACCAAAGATATTAGTCATTTTCAAAAGGCAGCTGTATCATGATATGGCATTTCCCAAAGAGAATTGACCAGAAGCATGATGTGCCGTGGATCACACCTTACAAGGTCCCAGAGCTGGCGCTCGGCAGAACACCCTGCAGGATGTCACTGGTGGGCACCATCCAATATGCCTCTTAATCAGATCCTTCTGGTGCTTCACTTTCCTTATTTTTTTTTTTTCATTTCTTGCTCAGCTCTCTTAAGGCAAACTATTATTAGAAGAAGTCTGACAGGTGGTAGTTTATCCATTTAAAAGTTCTCCAATGCCATTTCAACAATTTCTCTATGGGTGTATTTTCAGTTGTATCCCAGTGTAGTTTGAGTAAAAGTGTCATAATTTTCTTTTTCAAAAGCTTGCTTTTCCATTATGAAAACATACGTACATTTTTGTTGTTGTTGTTGTTGGGGATTCATTGAGGGTACAAGAAACCAGGTTACACTGATTGCATTTGTTAGGTAAAGTCCCTCTTACAATCGTGTCGTGCCCCCAAAAGGTGTGTCACACACCAAGACTCCATACATACATATTAATCAGAATAAAACAGTTATAGACGTGCCTTATCCCCTACCAAAAGACAACTTGTATTATTTTAGATTTTATTGCTTCTATTTTTAAAATAATTTCTTCTACCGTTTTCTAAAAGTCACAGTTAGAATCATGCTGCATAACAATTGTGTGTCCTTATTTCAACTTTGCATCGGCTTAGTAGCATGTTTCAGCGATATTACAAATTGTGCAGCTGTGACTTTGGAATAAAACCCGACCTAGCAATCTCACTGGGCTGTCTATGGCTGACTTTCTGCCTCTGGCTCAAGGTCCTAACCCTCTACTCCTTATTTATTTATTTATTTTATTAGATCATAGCTGTGTACATTAATACTGTCATGGGTACAGTGTGCTATTTTTATATACAATTTGAAATATTTTCATCAAACTGGTTAACCTAGCCTTCATGGCATTTTCTTAGTTATTGTGTTAAGACATTTATATTCTTCATTTAGAAAGATTCACCTGTACCCTCAAAAGATGAACTATAGACGTGATCCCACCAATCACTCTCCCTCCACCCATCCTCCCCCCTCCCTTCCCCTCCCTCTCCCCTTCTCCCATATTCTTGGGCTATAATTAGGTTATAGCTTTCCTATAAAAGCTATAAATTAGTTTCATAGTAGGCCTGAGTACATTGGATACTTTTTGTTCCATTCTTGAGATACTTTGCTAAGAAGAATATTTCCCAGCTCCATCCATGTAAACATGAAGGAAGAAAATCACTTTTAAAGATCTAGGAGAAAAAAGTCTAGAGGAAAAAATATAAAATACTATGTGGCCCTCTACTCATTTTTAAGGATTTTTGGGGGAACATTCATCTCCTTATTAAGTTCCTACCTCAGAGCTTTAATATATATATTTTTTCCTCCAGACTTTTTTCTCCTAGATCTTTAAAAAATGTGTTCTTTCCTCATATAGTTTAATGATAATTATATAGGTTGATAATATTAATTTCCTGTCTTCCAAGAAAAGTGGAATGTCTATTAGTAAGAAATAAAATGCTGACATTTTTATTAGTGTTGTACCACCACTGAACCAACAGATATCATCTGAAATAGGAGATTTTGGTATTGCAAACTTAGATTTAAAAATTCATTTAATTTATTTATATAAAAAGAGAGAACAAGGCCCCATTGTGCACATCTGGAGAGGTCCACAGGTGCAGAGCTGACAACATGTAGAGGCAATGGAGAGCTTCCATTGCATTTATAAATCTCAGTTTCACTCAAAAGTAGTTAGAAAGAGTGCGATATAAATATGAGACTACCAGCGTGGATTCAGGCAGTTTTATCTATAGACACTAAATCTCAAGGAATACATAAGAAAGTATAGCTCTTTCTAAAATAAAAACTACAGTTTCCTACCAATAAAAACATGGCGGTTTCTTTAAAAATACCACGATAAACCCATAAAGAGGGTTTTCCAAAGACATTTTCAAAGATCTTTATCAAAAGATGGAATTATTAGAAAGAGTCAGATGGAAATATTTGGAGTTAACACAAAACCCTCTCTCTCTGTTCTCTTCATCAGTGGACAGTCAGGATTAAATTAGTCAAAAAAATTGGCATATGCTGACCTTTGTTACAAAATGAAGACAATGTTAATACTACTTACTTTTCACTGAAGAGACTAATTTCACTTTTGAAATTTTTATGATTAATGTAAATGTCTTCATTTTGTGGGGTTTTTTGAAGTAGTACTTGTCCTCTAATGACCTTATCAGCTAATAATTTATATTGTTGTAATGACAATGTTTGTTTTGCTTTTGAATTTATGAAAGTATGTGTTAATTGATGCCATAATATATTTACACGTTATTTATTTGAATTCCATGGAGTATTTCTTTTCATGGAATTTCATTTCATTGTGTGAAAACAGAGCTATTTTGTTTTGCTTTCTGCAAAATACCAGTAGCTCAGTATTATGTTAAAAAACTGAGGAACTATCGCTGCATCCTTTAGTTTCCAATACTGCCTCCCTAATCAGAATCTGGGTCTCTTGTCAAATGTCACCATCTCAGAAAGGCCTTTCTAGACTATTCTGCCCAAAATAGAACCCTCCAAACTCCCACAACCTTCTTTCCCAGTACCTCACATCTTCTTATCACTTAACTATGAACCTGAGCTTACATTATTGATTTTTAACCTTTCTATTATGTCTCTTCCACCAAAGGAATATCATTTCTCTGGGGGGGGGCAAAAATATTTCTCTTCATGTCCCCAATATATAGACTAATGCCTGTAGATAGTAGGCAATTAATAAATATGTATTCATGAATATAATGATAACTGAATTGAAAAGCTGTTTATCGAGTTTTGAGTATATAGTAATAGTAATAATTCTCCTATTAGTTCCTAGGATTTGGAGTTATCAGTATTGACGCTGAAATGTATATCTTCATATGTAAATCTATTTTTAAGTTTGATATTACTTATTTAAAATGGAAGCCCACTTTAGAAATTACTGGATTGAAGATCATTATTCTACAGTAACTAGAAATCCACTTTAAAATTGCTCTTCAGGAAGATTATGCCAATTTACATTGCCACCAATGATTCATTCTCACTTTACTGTCTGACTTTCAAACTTCTGTTCAGAGGCTTCTGTCTCCACTGGTCTTGGCATCTCCCTGCTTTCTTCCTTTCAAATGATGATGTTAGATCTGTCTTTCTCTACTATATAAGCTATATACCCCTACTTATAGAAAAAGAAAATCATTTGATATACCCCTACTTATAGAAAAAAAAAATCATTTGAAGAAACCACTTGACACGCCATTGTTACTTCCTTAGACGTTATTCACAAAATTCGTCATGGTCGTCTTAAACCTTGAAAACAAAATTTGCTGAAGAAGTTATCGATTTCTTCCAGTACTCTCTTGGAACTATTACTATGAACACACAAAACTAGGTGCCTTTCATAGGATGAACTTGAAGTCTGTATTTTCATCTAGTATTTATATTAGCAAATTATCTTATAGTGATTCATAGAATATCTAACATGTTTACTTTTGCCAGTATACAAAGAAAACAATCCTTTTTACGTTCTGTTAGCAATTTGTTTGTCAAAATCTGTATGTGAACATGATCGTGGAGCAAAGATTTTCTTTCCTTCTTCCTCTTCTTTTTAAAATACAACCTCCTAGTTTTGTGTGGCTAATTAACATGGAAGGCTGTGCACATCTCTGAAAGGTAGCACCTTTAGCTTTGCCGGCTTTTATCCCAGACATCTGATAATAATTACTGCATAAATAAATTCATAATACAAAGCAGTTCAAAGCAGTCTAATTGCAACAATTAATTTGTAGACTTACCTAATTAAATTTCCCCAGCCAGAATGTGTTGTCTGCATACATCAAAGTTTACAAAAGGGAAGTAACAGAGAAGAATAAATAATGACACTGTCCCTAATAGAGTCCCTTGAGGAACTTCTAAGGTTAAAATAAAAATCTATCAATGCTGAGCAAGAAAATATGTGGTTTTGCTGACATGATGGATGGTTCTGCTAACCTTCATGCAAAGCGATCCTGACACACATTATTATTGAAATAGAAATGAGCATAGCTTTGTCTACCTTATTGCTTTTATCAAGTGGATGAAATGGTTTGGGATTTGAAAATTCTTTTTATATCGTGCTTGGGAACATTAAGACGATCTTGATCTCCTTCCTCCTCTTGAGACCTGTCTAGCTACTTGTTTATCTGCTTTCTTGCCTTCGTGTAAGAATGGAGTCATGGCACAAACGCACACCGAGGACAGAAAACTGCACAGCATGCACCTTCGTGAGCACAAAAGGGCTTGCCCTGCCGTGGAGGGACACAGGCAAATTGAAATTTTCTAGCCTTGTATGGGACATATACAAGAACAAATTGCAATTATAATGCCATATTATCTTTAAAGCAAGGCAAAGAAAAAACTTCAATGGCTAAGAGGAAATAGCACAGGTCAGTTTAAGTGGGAAATAGTGCCATCAAACATTTTCAAAAGCTTTTCATGAAGCCTTTTTTTTTCCCCCAAAAAGCTTTTGCTGTAATTTTTCTTTTTATCGCCCCACTGGTAGCTAACTCTCTTTCAATGTCCGTGGTATTTATAAACATGTAAGGCACTCTGATGTTCAGCCTTGCACTGCAACTAGTTTATGATCATCTCACAGTCCCTGCTAAACTGTGAGTGTCCACTCTGTCTTCCCCAAATTTCTTGCCTCCACCTCTCCCCAGCCCCTCTGCTCACTCCCATTTCACAGCTGGCAAGGATCAGTCTTTGTGCGAATGCCCTACCCTTCAGGGGCTCCTGAGCCAGTCCTAAGGTGGACGGGCCAAGAATTAAGGGTCTTTTGTCTCATCTGTACACAGCCAGTGGTAAGAAGGATGAATTTTGCTAGCAAGTTTGCATGGTAAATTATTGACTGCTAACCTTTTCTTGGGACACAATTGTTACCCTGAGCAACTAACTACCCTCTTACTTGTGAGGAATGGGGGTGGGTTTTCTTGCTCTAATAAAGTATAAATTAGCTTATAAGGAGCTTTAAACCAGAATGTTATTAATAAAGATGGTATTTTATGGAATTATTATGAGAAATCAAACCATATTTTGAGGCACATTAATGTTTTTTTATTCTATCCCAATCTATCTGTGGAAATGTGGGTTGGGAGGAAGAGGCAGATGATGTAGTATACATATGAGTTTCCTCGTGTAGGTAGCATAGAAGCTTACACTACAGTTTTAATACCAAATAAAAGAATAGGTCACAACAAGAGAACGTTTTAAAAAAAACATGCGAGGGTGCGAAGTGCATGACTGCTCTGTCTCGATGAACTGGGAGGCTTCCTTTTCCAATTCATGTTAAAAAAAAAAATTCTTAACTTTAGGGTACTTGCACTTATAAATAAATTTGTTG
This sequence comes from Galago senegalensis, assembly GCA_963575145.1. Taxonomy (NCBI): domain Eukaryota; kingdom Metazoa; phylum Chordata; class Mammalia; order Primates; family Galagidae; genus Galago; species Galago senegalensis. Next base: position 13,017 of record CAUYTI010161678.1, read on the forward strand.
GCTTCAAGTCTTTGGTTGATGTTGTCAATGTCTCTTTCTTTTTACTTCCATATTTTAAAGCAATAGGAGGGGAACCTCTTAGATGACAAATGAAACACTTCCCACAAAATTTTGAGTCTTCTTTCCTTTCAGTCCAGGAAAATATTGTTCCAACAATTGTTTTGCCTTGAGAGATGACCTTGACTTAGACAGGGCTCTATCTGTGTTTCAGTCTCAACATGGACTAAAAATTATGGTAAGTAGAGGTGAGGGATGGGAGGGTAAGAAAACCAGAAGATTCCTTAAATAATTCGTTGGTTAAATTTAAGTTCGAATTTTCACTTGACTTCCCTATTTTATTTTACATATAGATGCCCAGGGAATTAGCTGTGCTCAAATTCAATGCAATTGTGATGTCAAATTAGGTAAAATACAAATGATCCAGGAGCCTGTGACATAATGTACTATTACCACTCCTTGTTACGGTAGAAAATGAGGCACTTTCAATGTTTGTACCTAGAACATATTATTGAATTTATATATCTCAGTCAAATAAATTTGACTTTGAAATGCGTCTGCCACAGAAGGGTCTACTTATAAAATTCAGATCAAAATAAAATAAAAGCAAATCCTATCTTCTGATGTGAATTAAATTAGAAACTCTCAGAGCAATCGGATGAAAGAAAGATAATAAAGTTTTGGTAATAGAATTAACCATGAAAGAAGCCCTGCCTTCCTGACCCCCTTTGAAACACCCTCTCCTTTTGGCTTCTCTGACACCATCCCCCCTCTCACAGGCCCTCTCAGTAAACTTGACTGGCTCTTCTCTTTTCCATGGGTCCTTTCAAGGCTTTATTCCCACTCCCTTTTCCTCTTATTCTATCCTAATGTCTCCTCTAGTGAGGTCTCTGAATCAGCAGCAGCAACAAAATCTAATACTGTTAGAAATGTAAATTTTAGGTCCCATCCCAGAATCTGAAACCTTATTTCCTAAATCAAACTGTTGCTAAGTAAAGCTCAGTAACAATTATGTCTCGGCAAACTGTCCAGATGATTCTGAAGGTCCGTTCAGGTCTAAAAACCTCTCCTCTCTTATCTATGGAGACTTTCTGCCCCTTGGTTACCAGGTTCATGTGCAGCGAACTTCCTGTAGGAGACTGTACTTTCTAACAGTGGCCATGTACATATCACCTGCCTGGAAAGCCCTTATAGAACCTTGCTACTCCCCCATCAAGGGGTGGACTCTCACTGCCCTCCTCTTGAATCTGGGCAAGTTTATGGCTTGTTTGTAACAAATAGTAAGTGGTGGAATTGAGGAAATTGAGTCTGAGTAACTTCTGAGGACCGGTAAATCATAAAATGAGACGTCCTCTATTCTGCTTGTTAGGACATCTGCACTTGACCCCTGAGGCGCCACCTACATAACCTGCCCTCCCTGAGGTCACTGTGCTGTAAGGAAGCCAGCTGCATAGAGAGACAATGCAAAGGCTCTCTGCTCCAGTCTGCAGTCCTATACTTTTACCCCTTCTTGGGTAGGCCCCCGACATGTGACAGCATGAGCCATCAGATTATTCTAGCCCCATTTGTTGAGTCACCCTTCTGCCTTCCAGTCTTGCAGCTGTTGCCTAAGCATCAAGGGACAGAGGCAAGACGTCCCTGCAGTGCCCTTTCTGTGTTCCTCACTTTTAGACTCCATGAGCATAATAATAAGACTCTTCCTTTCCCACAAAGTTTGGATGGATTTATGTATTGATAGCAGCAGGAATGGATAGTGATGTGAACTTCTATCCCCATTTAAGGTCCAGACATGGAAATCCAATTGCCTAGCTGATGACTACATTGGGAAGTTCATAGGCATCATAAACTCAAGAAACCAATAAGTATAATAGACATACTCTTAATTGACAAGATGAATATTACTTTCTTTGCATTATTATTGTTATTGCTTAATATTTTGATGCAGTGATTGTCTGATTTCTTTTCTGAATGTATTTATCTTCATTCGTTCTTTACAAGGTTTTAGTTTCTAGTCCTTATCTTAAACATTGTTCCTGTTATTAAATTTTAAGCCTGTTTAATTTTGTAAAGGCAAAAAGTAGAAACCTAATAAACACATGTATATGTAAAAAAAAAAAAAAAGAAACAAAGAGAAGAACCCAATAAGACAAATTAAAAAAAAAAAGGCAGACCTTTGTCAGAAACATAACCTGCAAAAATCTTCTCCCATTCTGAAGGCTGTCTATTTGCTTTATTGACTGTGTTCTTGGCTGTGCAGAAGCTTTTTAGTTTGTTCAAATCCCAGTAATATATTTTTGGTGTTGCTTCAATTGCTTGGGGGGGGGGTCCTACTTACAAAACATTACCCAGGACCATTTCTTCAAGCACTTTCCCTGCACTCTCTTCTAGTATTTTTAAAGTTTCATGTCTTAAGTTTAAATCTTTTATCCAGTGAGAATCAATTTTTGTCAATGGTGAAAGGTGGGGGTCCAGGTCCAGTCTTGTACAGGTTGCCAGCCAGTTCACCCAGAACCATTAGTTAAATAGGGAATACATAATCACACATCAATACGAATGAGAAAACACAACTTACGTCTAGAAAGGAGGGAAGAAGGAGAGGGGAGGGGAGGACAGAGGTTGGGCGGAAGGAGGGTATTTGGTGGGACTTCACCTAATGTGCATAATGTAATGGTACATTTCAAAATTATTAAGAGTAGAAACATCTTACCACAACAAATAAGCAAGTGAGGCAATGGTTATAATAAGTTTGATGTAAGCATTTCACATTGTATGTCAAATCAGCACATTGTACTCCATAAATGAATTAAGGTACATAATTGTGATTTAAGAAAAAAAACGCTGAAAAAATAAATAAATAAATAGCTAAAATAAAAGACAGTGATTGGTAATTTACATAATCTTAACACACAAACCCCCCCCCAAAACCCAATATAATTAATTAATAAATTCAAAGAGTTATCCTTGGCAGGCGAATATCTACAAAACAGCTAAATCTCAAGCAAATGTAACTTTTATCAAAGAAGAAAACATAAATTGACACAATGAGAAAGTTTAAATAGCCACTAAAAAAGGAATAAATTTTCAAACATAAGCAAATTCTTTGTATAACTTTTGAAAACAAATTTGAAAATCTCTATGAAATACTGAACTTTCTGAAAAAAATGTAATTCACCAAAACTGACTCCAATAGAGACAGAAATTCTCTACTGACAAAGTTTCATATGAAAGGTAGAGAAAATTTTAAAAGAGTTCTTCCCCTCCAAAATGCCCCTGAAGTTCAGGTGGCTTTATGGATAATACTGTAAGGTCAGATATTCTAAACACTATTTCATCATTCCAGACCTTGACAAAAGTAAGAAAAATTCTAAATTCTTATAAAACCAGTTTAACATTGATGTAAAAACTGACAAGGAATATACAAAATATGGTGTAACGTAGTCTCATCTACAAATACCAACACAAAACCTTCAATAGATTAGCAACAGAATCCCACAACCTTATAAAAACAACATATATCGTATTACAACCAAATGATAATCTTATTAATAATTCTTATGAGAAAGAGCATGCAATTATTTCTATAGATAATACAGAAATCATTTCTCAAAGCTCAGCTTTCATTTGTGACAGCAAAAACACTTGAAATGGAAATTGACAGGCATTTCCTTAATGTTATATATGTGTATGTATTATTTTTTATATGAACTGTACTCTTCTGAAAACTTCTCTCTGGGGCTTCTCCTTTGCTTTCAAAATAAAAAATCAACATCTTCAACATGGTTTTATGGCTTGAATACTTGTATCCCCCTGAAATTTATATATTGAAACCATAATCCCCCATGTAACAATCTTAGGCCTTTGGGAGGTAAGGAGGTCATGAAGGAGGTGCTCTAGTGAATGGAATTAGTGCCCTCATAGGCAGAGATGTGAAAGCTCACTTCCTCCTGCTCTCCACTTTGTGAGTATACAACAGGAAAAGGAGAACACGGCCATCTGCAGATCAGAAAGCAAGCCCTCACCAGAACCAAATCTGCTGATACCTTGATCTTGACTTAGCAACTTCCAGAAATATGAGACAATCCATATTTGAATGATTAACTTGGTTTCATCTCTTACCATTAGCCTTCTCATTTGCCACACTCTAGCCACAGTAGATGCAGTTTTAGTTTCTTGAATCCACCATATTCTCTTGAGTCTCTCCTAATTCCCACCGCTAGATCAGAGCCCCCTTCCCTATTCCTAGTCATGACATGTTATGCTCTCCCCAAACCATAGACTCTCCTTCATAGCACATATGGTGGTACATAATTTACGGGTTTACTGTTAGATGTGTTCCATGAGGGGAATAAATGCATTTGGCTATTCCTCATCATATCCTCAACACTGGGTGCAATGCCAAGTTCATACATAGTAAGTGCTCTTCAATATTCGCAGAGCAAATGGATTGATGCGTCCCTGGGGAAACCCAGACAGCCCAGGTAGTCCCTACTGCACTTATAGAAATAAGATTTGATTTCCTTCTCCACTGTATCCTAAAGATGGATCCTATTTCTCTAAATTGTGTTTCATAGTAAAGGAATCACATATGTTTGAGCAGTTAGCCAATTTCACAGTAACCTACAAAGAAATATGCTTTTGATAAAATAATTTTGTAGTTTTCTTGATATCTTAGCTTTATTGAACCAGATGGAATTTACAGACATTAATGACCTTGTGCAATGCAAAAGTTTATAGATGCCTAAGCATTTGAGTCTAAAATAGCAGAAACACTACATGGCCCTACCCAGAACCTAAATTTTGGCTGCTCAGTCAGCTCAGGACTCCAGGTCATGACCCTGGGCCTCATGTTCATCTAGAAAGGTAACAATAACTCCATCATGGAAAGCCTGGAGGATTAGCACAGGGAGATAAAAATGAAAGTTACTAGGGGATTGAAGGAGTGGGTAGAGAGGGAGGGTGAAGGAGGTCACAGTGTATAGCACATCTGTTGGGAGCAGGGCACAATTACAAGAGAGACTTTACCCAACAAAGGCAATCAGTATAACCTAATTCTTTGTACCCTCAATGAATCCCAAATTTAAATTAAAAAAAAAAAAACTGTCGTCTGTGTATCTTTGTGTAATGGTAAAAATCAATGATTACTAGTTTTTCTAGACAAATTTTAAGTTATAAAAGATGTGGATGTCACTTCCAAAAGCTTTTCTTCTATCCCTTTATTTTTTACCCCAAACAACAATTAATTACATTGCCCTCCATGTATATGATTCTTCTATTTTTCCTTGTTTTTCTTTTTCCTTGTCTTTTTCTCCTTAAATGTCTTGGTAGAGGTTGCCTGTCTACCACTCCTACCCTTTCTGCTCACAGCTGATGTCTGTTTAGAAGGGGCATGCTGTCTTGGTGCTTTTTAAAAATCCATTTGGAGCAGAAGTGATTGGCAGCACTGACAGTCTTCATGAATCCACTCCCACACTTGAGGTGGCTTCAATTCATGGGCTTAGTCTCTGTTCGTTAGTGCCAATGCCAGACAGTCAGTCTCTTCGTAGAAAATCTCTTCACAGGAACTTTGTAAGCATGGTGTCTCTACTGGTGGCAATTTGTGAATTTATCTTTGGGGAAGAGTATACAGATCATAACATGACACATCTAACCACAACATAGGCTCATTCTGCATTTCCTATGGGGAAACAAAGCACAATTATTAGCTGTAAGATTACTGACGGATATTGCATCAGATCCAGAGAGGGGAATGCAACTCTGGACTCTTTGGAAGACTCTTTGGAAACATTAGCTTGAGACATTAACATGAACTCTCATTGAAATACTCTTAATTTGCTCACTGAAATATTCTGAAATTTGCTGAAATATGCTAGACTGAGTAGGGGTCTAGGCTATTTATTCTTGTTCTAAAAATTCTTACAACTATTACTACCACAACCCCCTCCACACACTTATCCTTCCATCAGACCCCAGATCCCACAATGAAGACGGAACAATTGATTTTGTGGAGCACTAGGTATTCCCTAAATTCCCACCATAGCATGGCTGGGGCTGCAGAGCCTGCTACCCTAGTACCTTGGCTATCATTCCCTTGCCCAGAAGAGTGGGGTAATAATTTCTGCAAGGTAATCTGCAGGCCACAGCAGGAAGCAAAGGGGCAGAGAGTAGGCAAGCCAGGACAGGCCTTATAGACTTATATCCACTTAATATTGGTAAAAATGACCACATAGACTAGATTAGGATTAGTGTTACACTTGGTTTTGCTCTTGAACAAGTAAATACATAGTGCACATAATGTGCATGAAATTACAGATCCAGGGGACCTATTTTTCAGGGTTGCCCTTGGTTTCAAGGAGGTATGCTGGGATGTTAATGGTCGCAGGAACCTTCATGGACAGAGTAGTCCACTTGATCTAAAGAACCCAGATCCATCCAAAATAATTTTAGGCTGACAAAGGAAACAAGTTCTTCTTTGGATCTACAACATGCACCTTGTCTAGACTAACCATCTAGGGTTCCAAGTTCATTATTTCCTGCCCTGCTGTAGATATGAACTTCTACAGTGCATTTCTACATTGTCAGCCCTATCCAAAGTTTCAGTGCAGTAAGCCTGGCCACACCAGCAACCCAGAAAAACAGAATAATTCTTTTCTTCCACTGTTTGTACCTCTTGGTAACACATGCTAAGCCTATGCCGGAATAAACACGTTCATTATTATTACTGGTGCCCTAACTTGTGAAGAATGTAATTAATCTGGTGTGCTTTCTCTAGGTTCCAGAATCACATCGACAATTATCAGATAGGAGTCTTTTGGTCCAGGTAGGATTATGACATCTTTTAAATGTGGATAACAAGTAAGATAGAGATAACAAAAAAAGAATATGCTACTGGGGTATTCATCCACGGCTTGCTATGTGATAAAAAGGTCCGTGGAGAAAATCCCTTTCCATCTTTAGGAAATGATGGAAATAAATACAGGGTAGATGAAAGCATACAATTTCAAAGTGCATGTACTCTGATTAGAAAAGGGAGAGAGGTAACATCGCAGATACTCAGCTACTCTGCCCCTCAGAGGGCCACCTTCGGGAAAGCACCAGCTAATTGTCCCATTTAAGCGGCTGCTTGGTTAGAACTGCATCCGAATATTAATGTTTTCTTTATTCAAAAAGTCTTAGATGTTCACCAACTAGTGGCATCTTGCTTTTCCTTTTCACAAGCTCCCTTTTGACTACAAGTATGCACAACATTTATTAATTCATCGACTCCATTCAGGTGCATTTGAAGCCGGTGTATCCTTTCTCCTTTCTTTTTAAATGAAAGGAAACTAAATGTGAAAAGAACTCTTTCATCTCACTACCTTTCCCTAGAATGTGAGAGCTTTTCTGCCACTCATAACTTCTTGTGGAGTTGTTGAGTAGGTTTTCTTACAAAGCAAGGCAATGTATTCTGCTTTTAGAGAATAACAGATTTTTTTTTTTAAATAGCATTCATCATCAAGTACATTTCCATTAGTTCAGTGGTCAGTTTCATTAAATGGCATGAATACCTCTATTATGTGCTCGAGGCACTCCTTCTCCTTTCAGAAACATATTGAAAATAACTTAATGTTAATTTCCATGGTGATAGAAGGGAAGACCATCGCTAAGAACCACGATAAGTACACATATCTGAGTTACTCTGAAATATTGAGTTGGCCTCTTTGTGTCAAGGGTTCTCTGGGTTTTGTTATTATTATTGTCTCACTATCTGAAAAGAAAAAATGTGTCTCATAAAAATGTTGGGCAATTACTGAATCGTATCCATTTTTTATATCTTGCTGGCCAACCAATTTCTTTCATGAGATAGTGCTTCAAAATAAGAAGCCTAATTCAGCTTTTCTTTTTTTGAAGATTTAATAATAGAACTCTTTCTGCATAGAAAGAGGTTTTATATAAGGTGTCAATTCCTAAGATTCCCTTTGCAAAATGTTGCTTTACAATTTTTTTCTATTGCTTATAAGGCAGAGAAACTGTTGGAGAAGTCATATACTAGCATACATTCCGGCCTTCTTTTTTCCCACTGTTTGTATCTACTTGGCCTGACACTTTAAACCTATGCCAGAATAAACACGTTTAGTCTTATTATTGATACACTAACTTGTGAAGGACGTAATTAATCTGGTGTGCTTTCTCTGGGTGCCAGAATCACACCCACAGGTATCAGATAGGGGTCTTCCGGTCCAGGTAGGATTTATGGCATGTTTTAAAGAACTTTACAGAGTTAGAATTTCAAAAAAAGAGATATAGAATTAGTTAAGAATGAAGGATCTCACACTATAGGTTTTCTCTATATTTACCTTTATTAAATATAATAAACTCAGACGAAATACTTGTGCAGGTTGAGATAATTTCCAATTACTCTATACAAAGAAACTCATGAAGAACCTGAAGCCGGCAGTCCAAAGTTTCCAAGGCACTTTTCTCCATTCTAGTTCAAGTTCTCTGCATTCACTATTCTGCCCTCATCCTCCTTCCTGCCTATGTCCCATGTCCGCCTCTGTTAAAATGGCTTCTCACTTTTATCAGGACTTCCTCTGTTATCTGTAGAAATTCAGTGATCTTCTTTCCCACAATGAGCTCTTTTTAGCTGCATGTCTGAGGAATCCCAGCTTTGTACTACACTCCTCCAAACACGGTTGGGTTTAGTTAGTGAGAAAACTCTAGAGATGGCTTTTTCTCTCTGATTGCCAGTGGCTCTGTTCCACCTTTCCTGTAGTTAACAGAAGGGATTTCCTCGTCTTTCAAATTTCCCCAAGCTGGGCGTAATTCAGAAATGTCTGTAAAACTCAGGGAGGGATTACATTCTCACGGTCACCTCTGGCTCTGGGATTGACTGCCACTTAATTAACCCAGGTAATGGGTCATTTGACTTTCCTAAGTAGCTGCTCCTCTTCTGTGTTGTGACACGTGGAGTATGAATGGAACAAGACCTTTCTCTGACTTATTCAAATACACACACACACATAGGCACTGAGACCCACAGAAAGGGAAGAGCCCCCTTTACTAAAGACTTAGAATATGGAGGAAATTTACTTTGCAGAAATTCAAAACCTTGAAAATTGTATATTAAATATTCTCCTTAAGGTCTTTGAACTACTGTACCATTTGAAATTTTTTCCTCCTCTGTCATTATTGATTTTCTATTCCTTCCTTCTCTTTCTTCCTTCTCACTTCCCTCCTGCAATTTTCCAAAATTTCTTCCCTCTAAATTCTTCTCAGTCTTTCAGCATAACAATCAAATTTTTCCTTTGCCTCTGCTCTAAGACTCAGTCCGAGGGTCTCTCAAACCCAGCACAGTGGTCTGGTCAATCCAAGGACCATTATAATATCAGAGAGGTCTACTAAGGTACTGGTGATTTTACTTAAGAAGAATGTAGCTATGATTTTATATCCAATTTTCCTCTTCATTATACTGGTTTTAATGTCTTTATAGTTTACATTGATTTGACTAAATCTGCATTGTAGTATTCAGAGTGTGTCATTTTTTTTTCATTGATAAAATAGACATAGAGGAAAAGAGACTTTTTAAAAATTTAATAGAATAAGCTATTATAACAATTCTAATATATTAATCTGGGAGAAAATTTGGGTAAACAAGGAAAATTTAGTGTATTTGTTGCTTATTAAAAATATTTCTATAGAAAGTACTCCATGAGCCACTGCTTTTTTGAAGCATTTATAATTATGAACCACATTCATGAAGCTTATATAAACTGTTGGGTGGTACTTTTGTTACAAGTTAGTCAAAGAAAACCTTCATTCTAAAAAGATGACTAATTGCAAATGGAAATGAACTCTAATAGTGAGAGGACGGTTTCCTCAAGTCTGTCCCATCTCCTCTCAAAAGTTACGTAAAACTCTTTCAAAAGTTACATAAAATGGCACAAACACAGGTGTGACCTTGGAAAGAGTAGACACAAAATGCTGCTTATGAAGTTTGGGTTGAGCTCTTTAGACAAGCAGTTGCTGAAGCTTATCCAGATAGTATGCCGTGAGGAGTACCTGGCTGAGCCTTCCAGTTATGTAATTTGGATTCTCTTGAGAAGGATATTTAATGACAGGATCATGGATTCAATCTCCTGATTATCCCAGGAGAAATGCTGATCAGCATTGAGTTTATTTTGGGAAAGGGAGGGTAATCCAGTGTATGTCTGGGGCACTTGCCAATTCTTCTGTCACAGGCCAAATTGCTTCAGCCAGCTGTCTTGGCCTTCCAGGGCACTTTAAGCCCTGCATTGGACAAACTTCACTACTGATCATTACCTCTGGCAGAAACTGCGAGGGAACTGATGTGACCCCCCCGTGCAAGCTAATGACATCAGAGAATGGGAGACTGCAAGTCTACTCCGGTGTCACTGTTAGTTACTGGTGAAACTCTGGGGTCGGGCCACAACATGGAAAGCAGACTTAGACAGTTTTGTAAAACACTGATTTCTCCAGACACAAACCTCTTTTCCATTTGCAACTTCCCTCTGTATCTCACCCATGACCAATACTTATCCGTAAGCTGAATTTGAATATGGCTGAAGAAGTTGAGTGAAGAATTTGATATTTGTTTAAAATAATTTTAAAGCTCTCTAAGGTGTTTAAATGAGACTACTTGTACTCTTACTAGAAATTCCTGGCTGAGAAAATGTGGGGAAGTGCCTCAGAGACATTCATTGGTCCAAAATTGTCCACTGAGTTTCTATCATGTATTAGAGTACTTTCTAGGTGTGAGAAACACAGCGATGGTCTGTATGGAGATAATTGTTTCTAGGGGAGCCAGCCAAAAAAAAACAAGTGAAAAAATAGACAAAAATACTCATGTCCAACAAGTGCTATGAGGAGAACAAACAGGAAGCTGAGGGCAGAAGGGCAGAGATCACTTGAGGGTGTTTCTAAAGAGGAGCAGTATACCCTGAGACTCAAAGGCAAAAATAGTAAAGGAAGAGAAAGCAATCTATGCAGAGAAAAAGCATAGACAAAAGCTTGAGGTGGTATGAACCAAAATAAGCTAGTGGGAAATCGGAGCCACATGAGGTTGGAGAGCAGGATGAGGGTCAAGATATGCAGGGATTTACAGGCTAGAGCAGGGAGCTTGGACAATATTCTAAGTATAATGGTTAAGTCCAAGGAAGGTTTCTTTTTTTTTTTATTTTGTGCATTTTCTTCTTGTAATTTTATCCAATTTTTGTTTTAAAAATGCCACTTTTCCTGCTTGTGTGTAGTAAAGTTTGGAGGAGACAAAAGGCAACAAGAAAAGAAGGTACGGGAGGGACCAGCCGGAAGATGGTTACAGCTATTTTAAATAGTATTAAGTCCTTGATTTGACTCTCAGCTTGACTATTATTAGTATTTATGAGTGCTACTGAGTTGTGTACATTGATTTTGTAACCTCAGACTTTGTTGAATTTAATTTTCAATTCTATGAATCTGCTGGTGGAGTCTCTGGGGGTTTCTGAATACGAGATCATATCACTGGCAAACAGGGATGGTCTGACCTTCTCTTTCCTGATTTGGATGCCCTTTAGATGCTTATACAAGGAGAGGAAAGACTACAGGGAGAACTTATAAAACACTGATGAAAGAAACTTTAGAAGATACAAATGAATGGAAAAACAACCCACTCTCATGAATTAGTAGAATTAACATCATTAAAATACTCATACTGTCCAAAGTGATTTACAAACTCAATGTAATTTCTGTCAAAAGACCAACATCTTCTTTCAAAGATCTAGAAAAATAATCCTAAGCTTCATTTAGAACAGTAAAAGAGTTCAAACAGTCAAAGCAATGTTAATCAAAAAGGAATAAAACTGGAGGCATCACATTATGAGACTTCAAAGTATACTACAAGCCTGTAATAACCAAAACAGCATAGTACTATATAAAAGTAGAAACCAATGGAACATAATAGAGAACTCAGAAATAAAACCACATAGCTATGACCAACTGATCGTCAGCAAAAGCAGACACTGGGGAAAGCATACCCTATTCAATAAATTATGCTGAGAAAATTGGATAGCCACCTGCAGAAGAATGATGCTGGACCCTATCTTTCATCATATACAAACATTAATTTAAGATGAATTAAAGACATAAATGTAAGGCTATAAAAATGCTAGAAGAGAATGTAGGAAAAACTTATAGACCTAAGCCTAGGAAAATAACTTATTTATTTATTTTTGAGACAATATCTCACTCTGTCACCCTGGATAGAATGCCCTAGTATCATACCTCATAGCAACCTCAAACTCTTAGACTCAAGTGATACTCTTGCCTCGCCTCCCAAGGAGCTGGGACTATAGCACCCAGTACAATTGCCTGGCTAGCTTTGTGTGTATGTGTTTAGTAGAAATGGGTCTTGCTCTTGCTCAGGCTTATCTAAAAATATACAAAGGCATATACAGCAACAACAAAAATATGTACATGAGACTCAAGTACATTAAAAAGCTTCTGTACAGCAAAGGAAACAATCAACAGAGTAAACAGGCATCTTACAGAATGGAAGAAAATACTCACAAACCAAACATCCTATAAAGGACTACTATCTAGATCAGTGGTTCTCAACCTGTGGGTCGTGACTCCTTTGCAACAGTGAAAATACATCATGGCATTAGGAAGGTAATGCCACATCACGAGAGAAATGCAAATTAAAACCCCATTACCTTGCTCCTGTCAGAATGGGCACTACTAAAAATTCAAAAAACTATTCATCATTCCAGTACTGGAATGGTGGGACTAAGAACTAATACAATTCCTGTGTGAAGAATGTGAAGATTCCCCAGAGATTTAAAAGTAGGCCTGCCATTCAATCTAACAATCTCACTGCTGGGTATCTACCCAAAGGGGAAAAAATCATTTTATGAAGAGAGACACCCACACCCACAACTGACAGTTGCAGAAATCCAGGAAAGAAAATACTATGAGGTGACTGTGGAAACAGAGGGAAGCCAAAGATTTGAGGCCTAATGTGGAGGTCAAATGTCGAGAAATGGCTAGTAGATTAGGGTGAGGAGCAATAATGAATAAAGATGACTCTGTTTAGTAATGTAATTTAATGCAGAAGGAAATGGAAACAAGACAAGGAAACCTGTGCCATATTTGAGGAACAGCAATTTTGTCCAGACCAGTCTGTAGGCTATAACCATTCACGTTTATTTATTAGATATTGAGGCCAACATGTGGGCACACATAGACAAGAGCTTCCATGGCAGAGTGCTCTTCTTGTGAGCTTTGGGGAACATTTGTCTTATTTTAAGTGATGACAAAGAGTCTCCTTTACCTAACTCTAGATGAGTTAGGCCCTCAAGGCCCTGACCTTTGTCCTTGTCCTGTTTTAGCAACAATCTTGCTGAATCAGTTTGACAAAAATCCTCAGCCTTTGAGATCTGATACAAATCCTCATATTCTAACTTACATATGATATCCCCTGGCCTGTCTTCAGCCAGAATCTCCTGAATGGTCAACCTAGTAAGAACCCCCCAACCTTGATGTTTCCTCTTAGCAATGTATCATCCATTAACACCCCACCATCTGCTCCTTGGCTGTAAATCTCCATCCATCCATGCTGTATTCAGAGTTGAGCCCAATCAATCTTTCTCCTTTACTACAAAACTTCCATCACGGGCTCCCTCACCCCCCAAGACAATCTGTGTTACCCACCTTTGACAATTGTCATGAATGGTTTTTTTGTCTTCAACAGTTTATTTTTAAAAAATGGAAAATAAAAGAAAGTAGTCTGGAAAAAATGAGAAGGCAGCAAGAGCTACTGAGAGTTTGGAACAATAGATGTGAGTGAATGTATATAAATGACAGAAGGAGATTCTGCAGTAGGAAGAGGTGACTAAGTGCTTTGTAGGGGAGCTCTGGGTGACACAGCAGGCAGGGGGGGATCTCTGCTTCTCCCCCAACCCCTCCCACTCTTCATCTCCCTGTTCTCAGAAGAAAAGAGAAAGGCCCCTGCTCTGCTAACCTTTCCTTCTCCTCCCTCCCAGGTATCCAAGTTGCTTTCCTCTTAAAATAAAATTTCTCTTTCAAATCCCACAAATCCTCACCATGACAACAATTCTATAGAAATGGAAACATTTTGGTAACATTTGTTTACTTGAGGAAGCACCTGAATTTGTGTCTTATGCAAACCTAGAATGGATGCAGGATTACTTAGGAGGAGGAAATGAGTATAGATATCCCATAGAGCTAGCATGCTGAGATCATTATTATTGTCATTCCAGTGATACTTATATTTGAATTATACTCAAAGCTCTTGATTATTCTGAGTGCATCTTTTCAGTGTCAGGTAGAGAAGATCAATTTGTAGCCTTCGAAATTCACCTTCCTACACACACACCTCTGAAGCAGAATATGTAATATATTAATAAATCCAGACTACTACTCTGGGCCTTGACTGAGTCTAATGCTTTTAGGTGGAGGTGTTAGTGGATTTAATCACTTATGGATTCCACTATTAACTTGAACAAAGAATTGGCTCAATTTATTGTGTGCATCTCTTTGCAAATGGTTAATGCGCTGACAGATCAAAATTCATACAGATGATATTACCATTACTTGCCCCCTGGATTAGATGTTTGTAAGTACAATGGCTAATATTAATTTCCTCAATAGTTGTACCGTGCATTCATGTCTAATACAACTAACAATCAGGAAGAAACTTCTCTAGAGACATATGGCTCAGGTGGATTTGCCACTCATTCTGTGATAGTCTACTTTTCCAGAGTATTGGTAGTCGTCTGTCACCAGAAGTGAGGAGGAGGAAAAGAATATAGAATATAGTTTCAGTATCATTGGTCTCTGGCTTTAGATCATCTAAGAGTTATAACAAAAGGGTAAGAATCTTTCCATAGCCAAATGGCCTTTGGTATTGGAATTGCAGGCATCTCCTTGACAGTTGATCAAGCCATTTCATCAGGCAAACCACTGAAGGTATACAAGGAGCCTCATTCACATAATGCTGTCCCATAGCCATCAATCAATTCTCTAGGGTTTTGCACACTTGAATGGAAATAATACCTAACTGCAGCATTTATCATCAAGTCCAAAGTACTTATCAAGTGTGAGTATTCTTTTATCACTGTATCAAGATGGGCCTGTAAAATATATTGTTAGGTGGGGGAAAGCACCTTTTGTTGTTTGGATTTTGAATAAAAAGGAAAGGCTTTCTTGTAATAATCTACAGCCGATTCAGTGCCTTTAGGTAAATCAGAAGGATAGGACTTTGGCAAAGGCTAGTGAGACCTCTGAAATAAATTTGTGAAAGGTTGTTTTTTTGTTTTTTTCTTTTTTCTAGGATTTTTTAGTTTCACCACCCCAAAACTGAGCTTGAGTTTTGAGAGAATTTCAGAGATTTTTCAGACTTGGGCACACCAATATCTTCCTATTCTATCTGTATTTTTCTTTCAATGGCCAACATCTCTAAAATATAAAACACAGTGTGAAAAATAAACACTTTCCAAACAACTAAAACACAAAAATGACAATTAGAAACATAATTAGAAGCAGATGCAACTAGAACCTGGGAAAAACCAAATACACATTTCAACTCCTTATAATAATCCCTCTCGTCAGGTATTTTCAGAATCAAATGTTAGTTCTATTTTACAAAAGTCTTACTTTCTCTCTTTCCACTTCCTCTCCTATATTGATGTCTCTTCTGTATGTGTAGCACTTCTATGCTTCAATTTTTCTACTATACTTGGGCCTGATGGCTTTTAATATCATATCTTCTTATTTTGACAATTAACTGAATGGCTTTGTGTGTAGGTTGGTATGAGCATTAAGGTACATGTGTGTAGGTGAAAACATTGATCTCTTTTAAGCAGCAATATTATTATGACCATGTGTCATAGGAATTTGTTGGTTAAATGAAATTAAACAGTGGTGGCAATTTCTTGTTCTCCCAAAACACCTACGCACAATTTCTTTTCAAATCCTAAAGGCACGTGTAGAATAGTGTCTTGTGCATGCTGAGTTGCAATTTATTTTCTGCAAGCTGAGTAGCCACTACTATTCTATGTGTTGAGAGTCTGCCTAAGGAGAAAGTCTAACATTATTCTCCATTCCTAATGTTTGTTTGTAGGAATCTTCCAAACAGTGATGCACTCTGTATTCATGAATGACAAAAAAATTAATTAATTAGATGCTTGGAAAAATAATTATATAAATGTACTTTGAGAATTCCATACATGTCCTATAAAATTAGACAAAGTGGTCAGCACTGGATTTAGATCTTTCAGTAATACTTAGTCACAGTATTCATCCCTAAGAAAAAATAGTAAATAGACATAGTAGAACCTCTGTATTTGACCACCCACTAGATGGTAACACACTGGTCAACACACAGAGGTGGTGAACATAAGAATCTCCTGTTCTCATACGTACATGGGGTACATGCTAGGTCTATGAAAATTAGGTCAACTTGAAGAGGTGGTCAGCTATGGGGGTTCTACTGTTATATCAAAGCTGTGATCATCTCTTTCAGTTATATGATGATTGAAAGTATTTGAAACCACTTACCATAATCGGAGCTTGTCCAACTTTTCTAATTTAGCAGCAGAGAAAAGTAAACATTAACTCTACGACAATTCAGGGTATAGTCTGTTGCTCCCTGATTCAAGTATGAAATTTCTTTAAAGTGCCATAATTTTCATGAGCATTTTGCACTTTATTCATGTAGCATACATGTTTATTTCAACACAAAATTAATACATCTACTGCCTTTTTGAATAAAAAGCTGCTTTGGTCTCCAGTAACTTTGGGGATTCTGCCAACATTACCAAGGTGTATCCCAGGTTAAGAGGTTTGCAGTGATCTGTCTGGCTCATCACAACAACTTCTTAAGTATTCTAAGGATGTAGCTCTTGTTATCCTTAGTTTACAAGCATAGGAACTGGAACTCAAAAAACTTCAAGTAACTTGAAAGAGGTGAGCTGTAGTCTCTGGATTCCATCCCCGACTGCTCTAGCCATGGCACTGAGCTGCCTGCATAAATAAATCAACTTCTTTCCTCACTGCTCTCAATGGAGCCAGAAATAAAACCTTTCTGTCAGCACCTCCCTACTGCTTCCACCCCCTCACCCCAGCTCAAGAATTTTGGAGTTGTTACATAAGACTGATATTTTTCAGCCAGACTATTTTTGCTACAAGTAAGCTCTGAAAAAGGTCACCAACATTTGGTAATTTTCGGGGTGGGGGAGTATAGGCAAAAGGCCTATATGCTTCTGGCCAAAAAAGCCATTTGAGAGAGAGCAGTGAAAAGACTTTTTGCAGGCAAACTTGTAAGAAACTGAGGCAGAATCCCATGTGGCCAGGTTGGTTGTGAGCCTAATATGACCAAGGCTTTGGCTGGAATAGCATTTACTGCGTTAAGGAATTAAGGTTGACTTCATAAGGCTAATAAAAAAGCCCTTTGGGGCTCAGTGCCTATAGCTCAACCGGCTAAGGTGCCAGCCATGTACACCTAAGGTGGCGGGTTCGAATCCCCAGCCTGGACCCACCAAACAACAATGACGGCTGCAACCAAAAAATAGCTGGGCGTTGTGGCGGGCGCCTGTGGTCCCAGCTACTTGGGAGGCGGAGGCAAGAGACTCGCTTGAGCCCAGGAGTTGGAGGTTGCTGTGAGCTGTAATG
>CAUYTI010161681.1:0-39024 GCA_963575145.1 Galago senegalensis
TAGAGTGCCGTGGCATTACAGCTCACAGCAACCTCCAACTCCTGGGCTCAAGCGAGTCTCTTGCCTCCACCTCCCAAGTAGCTGGGACCACAGGCGCCTGCCACAACGCCCGGCTATTTTTTGGTTGCAGCCGTCATTGTAGTTTGGCGGGTCCGGGCTGGGGATTCGAACCCGCCACCTTAGGTGTACGTGGCTGGCACCTTAGCCGGTTGAGCTATAGGTGCCGAGCCCAATATTGCATTTTTAAGTTCCCTAATTGACTGCTTCAGTCCTTCAGCTCTACTATATCCTTTCTATATTCTTCATATCATTCATCTCTTATTTGATTCTGTTTTTGGATTTCCTTTGGTTATTTTCCACTTTATCAGCAGTTTCCTTCATTGTTTCCATCATTTCCTTCATTGTTTTCATCATCTGTATTCTACCTTCCCTTTCTGTTATTTCTAAAAAATTCTTTATAGGTGAAATCCTCTGCAGTAGCTACCTCACAGTCCCTTGAAGGGGTTGCTCTGGACTGGTTTTTCATGTTGCCAGGACTTTTCTGCTGATTTTTCCTCATGAATGTTTTCTTTTCTCTGTTTCCTTGCCCTAATTTTCCTTTCACTTCCTCTTGCTATTTAAGTTACCATGCCTCTGGACTAGTGTTTTGATGAGTCCAGTTCTCCAGTGCTTTTGTCCTTTTCATGGGGTCCAGAAGTCTCTTGCTGACTCCCTGATGTCCCTGATGGTTGTTTCTTGGCAGAGAGCACCAGCCAGAGATGCCTGGAGTCTTCTCTCCCCAGTCTCACTGTGCCCAGTCCCAAGGAAGCTGTTCCTCATCCACCATCTTGCTCCTCCCCTGTGCAGGTTTTTTGTTTCTTCTTGGTTCACTCTTGGGAGTTGTGTGATTCCAGGAATTTATCCACTTCTGCTGTTTTCTAGTTTGTGAATGTGTCATGACTCATAACAGTCTCTGGAGGTCTTCTGCATTTCTGTGGTATCAGATATAATGCCTTATTTTCCTTTCCTGATTTTGTTTATTTGGATCTTTTCTCTTCTTTTCTTGGTTAGTCTCTAATGGTTTATCGATTTTGTTCATCCTTTTAAAGAACTAACTTTTCATTTCAGTGATCGGGTTTTTTTTTAATCTACATATTTAGTTCTGCTCTGATCTTTGTTATTTCTTTTCTTCTGCTAACTTTGGTTGTTCTTACTTTTCTAGATAATGAGGTATAATTTTAGGTTGTTAATTTTTGATCTTTTTACTTTTTTTGATGTAGGCATTGAATGCTGTAAACTTTCTTTTAGTTCTGCTTTTACAGTACCCCACAGGTTTTGGTATGCTGCGTTTCCATTTTCTGTTTAATTTTTTTTTTTTTTTTGAGACAGATTCTCTGTTGTCCTGGGTAGAGTGCTGTGGCCTCAGCCTAGCTTACAGCAACCTCAAACTCCTGGGCTCGTCCATCCTCCTGCCTCAGCCTCCTGAGTAGCTGGGACTAGGGTGCCTGCCATATGCCAGCTAGCTTTTGTATTTTTAGTAGAGATGGGGTCTCACTCTTGCTCAGGCTGGTCTTGAAATCCTAAGTTCAAGCAATCCTCCCACCTCAGCCTCCCAGAGTGTTAGGCTTATAGGAGTGAGCCACTGCACCCCACCCTCCATTTTAATTTGTTTCAAAAAATTTTAATTTCTGTCTTAATTTCTTTCTAATTATCCTTAAGCTTTGATAAATTTTCAGAAATTTTCTATTTCATCTAAGTTTTCAAGTTTATTTGCAGAAATCTTACTTTTTAAACAACTTCCTTAAACCTTGTCCATAGCTGCAGGATCTGTGGTGATATCTCCTTTTTTATTTATAATATTGTCTATTTATGCCTTCTCCCTTTATTCTTATTAAGTCCCACTAGACTATTGATATTAATATTAGTTTTTTCAAATAACTAATAAATGTATATACTTTATAAATGTATTTGTTCTTACCACAAATTAATTAATACATTTGTATTAATTTATGGTCCTATTAATATTATTCTTTTTTGATATCTTGTAAGGCTTATTTTAGTTCTGTATTCTTATATAAATGTCCTAAGATATACAGTTAACTTATTAATTTTTAGGCTTTTAAAAAAATACAGACATATGAGACTATATTTTTTCTCTACATTCAGCATTACCTAAATTTCACTGATGTTGATAGACAGTATTTGTTTTGGTCAAGACAGATATCTTCTGATTTTCCTCACAATGCTTTGAACCCATGGGTTATTAAGAAGCACATTAATTTCCAAATGGGGCTCACCCTCTGTGGTCGAGGCTGCTTCATGGCATGACATAGGGTCAATTGTTTTGGTGAATGTTTCATGTATATATTCGAGTAAAATGTGTATTCTGCAGGTGATGAGTAACAGCATTCATTAAACTTGTTATAATTATAGATTTGTTATTATTACTGAATATTGATCTGCTTTATTTACTTTTTCCTGATATAAGTATGTTGAAATTTCCAATTACAAGTTTATGTCTATTTCTCTGAGAGTCTGTTAAAATTTCCTTTGTATGTTTTGATGGTAGAAGAACACATAAGTGTATTGTCATGTACATTAGTTCTGTCTCTTTGAAATTCACAATTCATTATTCCAGTGGTTTAATCAGTTTGTTCACATTTACCTACAATCTTCAGTCTTTACTCCTGTGGGTTATTCTTTGAGATTACTTTCTTTCCCCTTTGACATTTTTCTTTTGTAAATGTCTGCCGGTGGCAAATTCTTTGTTGCATTTTTTCTGTTGGTTGGCTTAATCTGAAAATGTCTGTGTCTTCCTCATTCTTGAAGGATGTCTTTTCTGATTCTAGAATTCTAGACTGCCATTGTCCCCTCGATGCATTGAAGATTTTATTCTGTTGTTATCTGGCTTCCTTTGTTGCTATGAAGAGGTTAGCTAACTGACATTCCCTGGAAGAGATTGGTCATTTATTCCCTCTCTTACAACTTTTTAGGTTTTGCTCTTGTGTTTAGTGAAATGAAATTTTTAAAAACAGTGTGCCTACTCATAATTTATTTTTAAGTATTTTATTGGGATCCATTGGACTTTTTGAATCTGTAAATTGGTGCTTTCAGCTCTGTTGAATCATTCCTTTAGTTCTTTGGTATGTCTCTCCATGCTCTGCTCTCTGTTAGGATTTTATCTCAGAGGGTGGGGGAACTCCTCATTCCATTATCCATGTGTCAGCCACTCCAGCGGACTGCCATTCCCTGTTTCTCTGTAGTACATTCTGATGGTTTCTTGTGAGTTTTCTTCTGATCCACTAATTCTCTCTTCAGCCAAACCTAGTAACCTTTTAATTTTGTTCCTTATAGTTTGATGGTCTATGTTATTGTATTTTGTATTTTTGTAAGTGCTGAGTCTTTTTCAAATCCAGTACGTCACATATTATAGTTCTCTGTACTACAGATATTTTCAATCTTGTGTTTTATTCCTTTAAATATGGTGCATAGGTGTGTTTTTAAGTCTGTGACTGCAAAATGACAAGTTTGAAGCTTCAGGTCTGATTTTGCTGTTTCTTAGTTCTAGCTGTCTCACCTCGTGGTGGCTTATTTTCTTGTGCCCTTGGTTTGCTTTTATGGGAAGCACTTTTAAAAAATAATATGTGTGTATTCTTTGGGCCCCAAGGTGAAAGTATATTCCTTCAGAAAGAGTGTGTGTCTGTTTCTGTCCAGTACTTAGGGGAGTTTCTAGTAAGGAACACTTTAGAATAAATTCAAAACTGGTTTTAGGAGCCACACAGTGATGTGAATTTGGGCTGCAAATCCTGCAAGGGCCAGTATGGTTATACTTTTTCACCAAGTGTATTTTTCCTGCTATGTGTACGTGTGATTTGCTTTTTATTTATCTGGCTTGGAGCTTACTAAACATTAAGAATTATCTATAAATTGATTTTTATTTTTTTTACTGGTTATGGAAAATTCTTGGTCATTACATTGTCAAACATTGTTTCTGTTTTGTTCTTTTTCTCTTCTTTTTCTGGTGCTTAACGTATGTTAAACGTTCTCTTAATGTATGCTAATTCTTCATATCTCATGCCTTTGTTTTTATCTGTACTTCACATGTCATTTTGGGTATATTTTCTTCTTGTTTATCTTCCACTTCATTGATTCTCTCTTCAACTCTGTTTTTAAACCTGCTGCTAAACCCATCCATCTTGGGTTTTTTTTTTTTAATTTGGCTATTGTATGTTTTATTTCTGAAGGCCTACTTGGCTTTTTGTCACGTTGCCTAGTTATTTTTGGTGGTCTCAGGTTGCTTGTTCCCATTTACGATTCTGTGTTGTGTTTCTTTAAATATTTCATACACTGATTTGATAGATTCTGTGCTTGATAATCCCAATATCTGTGGTGGTTGGAAGTCTAAATCTGTTGCTTGCTGTCTAGTCTTAATCTCTGATTGGCTATTTTCTTCTTCTTTGTTGATCTTTAAATGTGAGCTTATGTTTTTGATTGATTGTAATTGGTGGAAAAATCTAGAAGCCTAATGTGAGGGTGTCTTCCTCTAGAGAGGATTTGTGTTGACTTTTGCAATGAGCCAAGGGTCCTACTGGCTGGGGCTACTTTGGCCCCACTTTGATACTTTGATTTAACTCCCACACTTTGCTGCTGACCAAGGTCTGTTTTCCTTATCTGGGCATGCCTTAAAGTCTCTGCTCAGCTTTTCCTTTGGCAAGTATGCTTCTTGGAGACTTCCTTTGTTTTCTTTGAGCCCAGGAGTGTCACAAACAATGCCTGATCTGGGTCTGTCTTCTTCATGGTTGAAGGGTGGGAGCCCTGTGTATCATCTGGCCTGCCATGCTCTCAGAAGGATTAGTGTATTCTTGCTTAGTATGACTTTGGCTTCTTACAAGCATCTTTCCTGTGTACACATTCTGTTTCAGTGGAGATCCTGCTGTTGCAGTTCTTCAGCCCACTGCCTTCCTCTTGCTTGTATACATGGCAGCCAGCCTGGGCTATGGTGTGTTTCCCTTGTTAAGACCCTCCCCTTTCCCCCACGGCTCAGAGAGCTGCATGGCCAGGCTGTGTCCCAGGGCAGTGGGGCAGGGAGGGTGGGCTTGCTGACATCTTCCCTCTGTGTGCTTGGCCAGGAATAGGCCATTAGTAAGCTGGGCTGTGGTGGAAGATCCTGGCGGTAAAGATCTCCCTTCACTCACTCTGTGGCCCTTTCCAAAGGGATGCTGGTGCCAGTGTGTCAGCTGCTGGTCTGGACGCAGGTCTCTTGTGGATACCCATGTCTGTGGTGGCTCCCCTAGACCTCTTCCTCAGCTGGTTCCATCTGTGTCTGATGTGAGACATTTTGGCAGAGTCATGGAAGGGAGAAATGGCTGTGGTGCCGCTTGTTTCCTCTGTATTGCTCTTGAGGCCTTCTCTCTCTGACCCTCCTCCCATGTCTTTGCTCTGCAGGAGTCTTTGCCTGGGGAAGCAGGAGGCTTTGGTGGCCACCTCCTGGTGCCTGGCATGGCTCAGGTCTCTCCACATGGTCTCCTGGGTCATCCCAGCCCACCTGGTTCCAGGCCATCCTGTTCCAGGACCAAAGGTTTTCCAGGCCTTTATGGAGAAGCTGTTTGAGTCCTTCCCAGAGTGTTCCTGACCATCCTGTGCTCACCTGTGCATCTGTGTAATATTGTCTAGAGTTTCCTCAATGTCTGGCTCATGGAAAACCCTTCTCTATTTCCAGGTGATGTTATAGATTATGATTCAATTTTTTTTCATTTGGCTATTTCAGTGGGTTTTCAGAAAACAAACACAGGTGTAAGATGTTTGGGGTCTGGCATGGCTGTTTCTAATCAGATGATCAAACAAAGAACAAATAAACCACCTCCTGGTCAATGAACCAGAGCTAAGAAGTGGAGCACTGGCACCCTACAGATTCTATGAGTAAAGAGGGGACTAAGGGCCTTCCCAAGGACCTTGCGCCTCCCCATGTCCCTCCCCAGACCCTTGCTGACCCGTGTCTCTCCCTGCAGAGCTGTACAGCAGGAGCAAACACAGTGACAGGTTCCCAGTCCCAGCTGCTGCCACCAGGAAAGCATTTAACAGTGGGAAGCAGGAAAAACCAAAGCAGCCTGTTCATATGAAGAACGTGGAGTCCCTAAAGTTCCGTCAGCTCTGATGTGTTTGTCTCCATCAGGAGTCCAGGTGATGGCCACTTCTGCCCAGCTGGGGCCATGTGTGTCCTGGGGGATGGCAGGGCCTGGGGCTGCCTCCAGAATTCCAATTCCTGCAACAGCAGTGAGGGATGGAAGTAGATAAAGGAAAATGCATGAAGTTGTCTACACCCAGGTCTCTATCAGCCAGGAAACAGAAGGTGTGGGGAGGAGGGAGGCTGTCACTCAGGCTCCAGACCTGGACAGACAGCCCACAGCCAGCTTCAGTCATCAGCAAGGGTGTTAAACTATGTTGGAGACACTGCTTCTCTCTTCTTGCTCCTGGTGGCTGCTGGTGGTCCTCGACTGCCTTGGAGGTTATCTCTGGAGGTTATTGCTATAATCTCTGCTTTTGTCTGTGAGTGGTCTTTCCCTGTGTCTCTGTGTGTCCTTCTCCATGGACAACAGGGCAGCCCCGAACCCACTAAGGACATGATCATCAGATCTAGGGCCTGCTCTAGACCTGTGTGATCTCCGCACATCCTCACCTTGATTGTATCTGCAAGGACTTGTTTCAAAGCGTCGCTGTCTTAGTCTGCCTCCTGTCGCTTTGTAACAGAATCTCTGAAACCATGTTCTTTATAAAGCAGAGAAACTTATTTCCTATAGTTCCAGAGTGTGAAAAGTCCAAGGACCAGGGGCTGCATCTGGTGAGGACCTTCTTGCTGGCAGGGACACTTCGCAGAGTCCTAACGTGGCACAGGGCATCAAAAGAGGGAGGGGAGCAGAGCATGCTAGCTCTGGTCTCTTCCCTCTTCCTATGAAGCCACCAGCCCCCCTCCAGTGACAACCCGCTTATCCATTAATCCATTTTTCCTTGAATGAGGCAGAGCCCTCAGTACCCACCACTTCTCAGAATCCCTACATCTCATGTTGAGGAGTAATTTTCAACATGAATTTTGGTGTGAGATTCAGAAGGAACAAAATTCAAATCATAGTAGTCACTTTCTGAGGCTCCAGGTGTCCATGCATTTTGGGAGGACACTAATGAACCCATTATAGCAAACCTGCTCTAAATAAGCTGGACGGTAGACCATGGGTGGAGGGGCTTGTCAAACAAATGTACATTTGGGTCAAGCCTTGGATAGGTTTCTAATGACTGTGGGTCATTCTTTGGGCCTCCCTGTACCTGAACACCCCTTTCTGGGTCTGAGGGCCCTGTCTATCTCCCACCTTAGAGTGTGAAATGCAGATACCGGTCGCCTGTCCCCATCACCCACCTGCCTAGGCTCACCAAGTGTGCCAATCTCAGCTTTAGATTGGGCACCAGCAAGATGAGAAGCAGAGACCACCCAGAACTCCCCCTGCTGGGGGTCATGGCTGTCTTGTCTAGCACAGCAATAGCAGGGGGTGAGCTGGTGTCTGTGCCTCGCTGGCCAGGAGGGGTAATTCAGCAACCACGTGGTTGGTGGAGGTGGTCTCCAGCAACGTGGTCTCCTCTGTTGTCCTGGAGGCTCAGAATAAACTGGCCAGTGATGACAGGAGACATCAAGAGTCCACGGGTAGGAAAAACAGGTGGCAAAATGCTACAGAAAAATGTGTGAAATATTATTTCTTTTCTTTTTTCTTCATCAGCTTTTGCTTTGAATTCTAATTTTGGAAGGTGATGTCTGTTCTGCGGCTAATAGTTCATCTTACAACAGGTCTCGTCAGGTGACACAGAGCGCCCCAAGGCAGCACAGTGGACAAGAAGTGGGCATCATGGCCTGGCCCACTCAACAACCCCATGGAGGGGGGACCATCCTGTGGTCAGTGCCAGGGGTGTGGCCGCTAGGGGAAGAGAGTCTGGTGCTGGCAGAGGCGTCTCTCATTTGCTGGTCACCAGAGAAGGTGACCGGTTAAGGTATAGTTACTGTGACAACAGAGAGGTGTCCTAACTGATGGGCAAAGTGTGGTGTCCTGACTACTCACCAGCACATTGGTCTGGGATGTGACAGGCTGAAATGGGTCCTCCCAAAACCCACGTGTTGAAGTTCTAGCTCCCTGCACCTTGGAAGGTGACTGTGTTTGATGATGGCACCTTTAAGGAGGTAACTCAGTTACAATGAAGTCATTAGGGTGGGCCCTATCCAATGTGACTGGTAAGGCATTTCTTATAAAAGAAATTAGGACACACAGACAGATAAGCACGAGGGTGGGACCATGTGAAGACGGAGGAGACGGCCGTCTACCTGCCAAAGAGGGGGCTCGGAAGAAACGGGCCCTGCCCATATCTCTGTCAGACTTCCAGCCTCCAGGATTGTGGAATTGTGAGAGAAATAAATTTTTGCTGCTTAAGCCAACTCACTGGTAGTATTTTGTTTTGGAACCTCTGGCAAACTAATAAAATGGTTTCTACAAATCCTGTTACAACCACAAGGTGATAGTTTTCCACCTTTACAGATATTTAACTGAATGTGTGCAGGGTGTGGAAGAAATTTTCAGGGAGGAGATCCTAAAAGAGACAGCGTTGCTTCAATCATCCCCCCACCAACCCCGGGGCCTCAGAAGGTGACCACGTGTCTGGCAGGCCCTGCTGCTGATGGCCTCACCCTGGGGTGCCGGGTCAGAGCAGCACCTGGGCTGTCTTCAGGGGGTGCGGGTCTTCAGTCCTCACCTGGGGTGCCGGGTCAGAGCAGCACCTGGGCTGTCTTCAGGGGGTGCGGGTCTTCAGTCCTCACCTGGGGTCCTGGGTCAGAGTAGCACCTGGGCCGTCTTCAGGGGGTGCAGGTCTTCAGTCCTCACCTGGGGTCCTGGGTGGGAACAGCACCTGGGCCGTCTTCAGGGGGTGCAGGTCTTCAGTCCTCACTTGGGGTCCTGGGTGGGAACAGCACCTGGGCCGTCGTCGGGGGTGCTGGGTTGGAGCAGCACCTAGGCCGTCTTCAGGGGGTGCGGGTCTTCAGTCCTAACCTGGGGTCCTGGGTCAGAGCAGCACCTGGGCCGTCTTCAGGGGGTGCGGGTCTTCAGTCCTCACCTGGGGTGCTGGGTCGGAACAGCACCTGGGCCATCTTCAGTGGGGTGTGAGTCTTCAGGACGAGGTGTGTTTGTTTTTGATCACTTCAGGATGAGCTGTGCTTGTGTGTGAGCATTCTTGTGTGTTATGTCATTTCTATTTTCTAGGTGACAAAGTTGTATGTGGATTTTTCTCTGGAATTGTTATTCTCTTTGAATTCCTAAAGGTGTCTACGTCTAAGGTTATTCCCATCAATGTCACTGATACTGGCATTAATAAGTAAATGACTTTATAATTTTGGAAATTACTTCTCAGCTTCAGAAATAATAGTAGATATTTTTATAACGACAGAATGTGCCTTCTCCTGGGCCTGGGTGGGTCTCAAGTACCGCTCCTGTCCCATTAGCTGGAGATAATCACAAAAAGATTATCATCCCCAACGCTGTGGGAGCAGCTGGGAGCACCAACCCATTTCCCATCCCTGATTTACCAGCTGCTTTTAATCCTGGTGAAGGGAAGACACTGAGACATCGCAAAGCTGTGCTCCCCAAGTTAGCCGGGGGACAGACGTGCACTTCCTCTGCTGTGCTCCCCAAGTTAGCCGGGGGACAGACGTGCACTTCCTCTTTCTGGGTTTCTGATTGTTTGAGTAAAGGTCATGGTTCAGTCACTTAAAGTAAGTAATTTCACCTTTGGGGACTCATTTACAATAGGAGTGTCATACCGTTTCCTGGTAAACTCACCGAGGGACGCCAGTCGCTCCTGTGCCCCCCAAGGCTTGCCTCCCCAGTCACCTTTGTTGTAGTGGAAGGACCTTACAGAGCCCACTGTGGACCCCCCACCATGCTGATGGGGGCCAGAGCGATGTGGCTCAGACCAGGTGGCTGTTGGGGACCTTGCATGCTTCATGGACAACTGGTGAGGGCAGATTGGTCACCTTCCTGTCCTTCTGGGTATCCAGAGAGGACCACTCTTCCACCTCTTGCTTTCAGACTTCTACAGCTTTTTTCCTTACTTGGTCAGCAGGAGGCTTGAGCAGCATCTCAGTTGTCCTTGTAGGAGATGGAGAAGGCGAGGACGGGTGCAGGTGAGGGCCAGGGTCAGCTGACTCCCTTCTCTCCTCTCCAATCCGGGATGGTCCGTCCACAGCCATACCCAGCCATGAACCACCAAATCCCCTCCTGGCCAGTGCCTGCAGGAAGGGGAACCAAGGCCAGAGCACCCAGGGGCTGGTCTGCAGGAGACTGAGGGATGTGATGACAACAGGGGCAGAGGCAGCCTGTCATCCTTTCCTCAGGGAGAATGAAGAGCAGCTGGCAGAACCTTTGTGGACAGTTCTCGGGAACTATAGAAGTTGGCCCTAGGGGACAGCCCATGAGACCCTGATGGATCCCCCATGGAGCAGCTGGGGTGGCCAAGGCCACTCTGCCACCCTGCCACCTGCCTAGTTCTAGCCCAGAGAACTCCAGGACTAGAGCCCTCGGTTGGTGTGAATGTTTTGTTTTTGGGTTCTTCTTTCCTTCACCCTTCAGTCCCTCGGTGTCTCTCCCTTTCTCTCTCTCCAGGGCCCAGGGGTTTCCCTTACAACTGTGCGCTGTCCCCAGCCTTATTATGCATTGAGGGAAACCGAAGTAAGGAAGGTTGCTGGGCTTCTCAAGGCCCCCAGAGGGCAGATCTCCACTCCCCAGCTTGGCCCACCACTGCCAGGATCTACTGCATGTGCATCTGGTCCACGCGGCGTGGAGAGGAGGGGGCAGGACACCTTTGCTGCACTCACGGGGCCCCTGGGGAAACTGAGGCACCATGAGGGGAGTGCCTTTTAGTGTCATGTGATGAGGAAGTGGCTGGCCTCAGAGCTTAGGTTTTCCACATCAGCTCCAACTGTTCACATCCCAGAGCAGGACAAACTCTTAGGAGAAAAGGCCCGTCCTGTGGGAAGCCAGACTGTGGTGCTGTCCCCTACGGAATGGTCATCCCATGACCACTGCAGAGGGACCATCACGGGTAGCAGCCGGCTGCTGAGGGGGAAGGGGAGGCAGGATGGCCAGGGCATGCCCTGAGGGCTGTCCTTGTCCCTGGCCCCTCTGCAGCCCCTCCAGGATTCCAGGACAAGTGGCTCTCTGCTGTTCCCAGTGCTTCCTGCCAGTCTGGGTCTGAGGTGCACCATGGGGCATAATTAATCTCTGCCTTCCCACACGCCTAGTGACTTAACGCCAGGCTGTCCAGAAGTGTGGGTGGTGGCTCTCTTTCCTCCTTCAGGCACCCCAGGGGCCTGTAACTTCCTGAAGTCCCCCTCCTGCTTTCTCTCTGGCCCACTTTTTTCCAGTCTGGAGGGGTGGTCGCCCATGTCCCTGATCAGCCTCTGCCAGGGTGTCCCTGGCCTGGCCCTGCTGGGGTTGCCATGGGCACGGCCCCAGGAGCTGACAGTAGAGGTGCCCACGGGGTCTCCAGCGCCACTCCCAGCTGCTCTCTCTGCTGCCTGTTTTGTGTAAGTTACCTTCCGTGGGAGTGAGGGCACTGCGCCCACTCTAGGTACTGTTGACAGATGTGCTAATTCATGTATTAAACAGATATTTAGCAACCAGCAGAAGATTCAGCTAAAAATAGGTCATCTTTCTAAATAAGCCTCGACTGGTGCTTCCGACCATCAACATCTCCAGGGGGGACCAGGCTGCTGAGCACAGGAGGCCTCTCCACACAGGTAGCAAGAGACAGCTGGGCACTGGGGGTGGGGGAGCAGCCAGCACCCTCCTGGGCCTGCCCCAGGGTCTTTGCTCTCAGAGGGCTCTGGGCTTTGGTGTTTGCAAATGAGGGGTTTGCACTGAGTGGTCTCAAAAGTGCTCTAAAAATGGATCCCAGAGAAGCTAGAGCCTTCAGTACAGGGGTGTGGGGTAGGGGCTGAGGCTGTCCAGAGGAAGGCAGGGTTGGTCCAGGCAGGTCCTGACACTGAGGTCTGGGTAGGGTGGATGCCACAGTGGCCTCTTGGGGGAGGGCACCTCATTTCCTGGGTAGCACAGCACCATTCAGGGAGGAAAGGGGTCAGCCCTTGGGCCTCGCCTCTAGGCTGGAGAGAACTGAGGCCAGCCCCTTGGTCCATCTTGCTGGGCCATGTGCCTGGGCAACTCCACTTGGCAGAGGCTGGACGTGTAGCCAGGGTGGAGCCAGGACGCGCCTGGAGTGGGACTCATGGGCAGTGAGACCACCTGTCTGAGACGCAGGTCCCATTTGTGTCCTTAGCTATAAAAGATGGACCCAGAACCTGATGGGCAGGAGCTGGCCACAGACTCCCACTAGTGGTAAAGGTGTTTGACCCAGGCTTCAGGGTCAAGCCCTTGGGCCTCAAACTCAGCCAGGGACCTTGGAGTGGGGTCAGTGCCTCATCCCACAAGCTATTGGGTAAGGCAGCAGTGTGGGGTGCTCAGGATAAGGGCAGAAGCCATGATGAGGGTGCAGGGGGGCGTGGCACTGGGGGTGCAGGGGAGCTAAGAGTGGGGTGTGGAATGCCCCTTAGCAGTTCAGACAGTGTGGAGGGGGAGCACCCTTGTCCAGACACACTCATGTTACTGTGGGCCCCTCTAAGGGACTGTCCAGTGAGCTTGGAGGTGAGGCTTATTTGGAGGTCCCAGCTGAGGGCTGAGCAAAGGAGATCAGGGGGCATAGCCAGGTCAGAAGGAGAGACCTGTGCCTGCCCTTCTGGCAGAGGAAGATGGGACAGGGATGGCCATTGGGGTACAGGGGTCCAAACAAGGCCTCAGAATTTGTGCATGGAGAGAGCAGAGGGCAGTGTGGGGGTCCCTGGAAGCTCTCCCTGTCCCTAGGTGTTGCCCCCTTGACCTCACGGGTCCATCCTGCGGGCCTCATAGAAGCCCTGAGGCTCCTCAGTGCTAGGTGTCCTAAGACTACTGTCCTCTGTTGTGACACTCTGTCACTTGCTGATGAACCCTGACAAGGCTTGTTGTGGTGCTACCCCCCACCCAGAGGGCCAGCAGCGGTGGGGAGGTCATGGCTGCAACCCATCCTTTCTCCTTGGAGTGCTCTGTGAGGTTTGTGGGGCCCTCTTGGGTAGCAGCGCTGTGAGTTACTGGGCCCTGCCTTTCCTTATAGCCAAAGGATAAATGCTTTCTTTAGAGACGGGGTCTTACTGTGCTGTCCAGGCTGGTGTGCAGTGGCTGTTCACAAGCACAATCAGGCTGACCCACCTGTCTCAGCCTCCCAGGTAGCTGGGACTACAGGTGTACCACATGGCAAATGCTTTTTAAGTAGCCTATGGAGTCACTTAGATGCCAGAACTAATAGTAATGCTGAGCTTCCTGCGGCTCAGTGCTGGGTGCTTCACACACGTCCAGAGGAATCCATGACCTCCACGCAGACACCCTGCTTCCCAACCCAAGGAGAGGCAGCTGAGGCTCTGTTGGAATCCCTGGGGAACTTGGGAAATGTGGGTTTAGTGTCTGCAGGTCTGGGCAGGGTGCTCAGCTCCATATTTCTGATGTGCTCCCAGGTGACACACATGCTGCCAGGTGTCAGGAGCTGTGGCTGCAGGAGAGGGCTCCAACTGCACCCCTGTGTGCTGTGGCTGGGGAGGGATTCGGGGAAGAGGCAGAGTATGCCCAGGGCCCTAGCAGGCCGCTGATGGTGACCCAGAGAGCACCCACCAGGCTCTCGGCAGGCACCAGGTGGTAACCTGGGGGCATCTGTCAGCCCCCTGGTGACCACCTGGTATTAACCTGGTGAGCACCTGATGTAAACCTGGGGACACCTGATGTTAATCTGGAGACCTCGTGGGTACCTGATGTAATCTGGGATGTACCCACCAGGGCCCTGGAAGGCACTTGTTAGGCCTGTCTGCTGACCTCACTGCCCTCCCCCAGCCCCCTAGTCTCTTTGAGAGGTGTGAGCAGCTCAGGGATGGGCAGGAGGGCAGGTGACCATTTCATGTCTCTGTGCTCCATGAGCCACATGGGATGCATTCACACCAAAGTTCTCAACCTTGTGCTTGTGTGCACAGCTGTGCAAAAGCTGCACCACAGGCAGGCTGGGGTCCCGCCCCTTAAATACATGTTCCAGGGCCTCCCTTCCTGTCTGGTGGTTCACTGCCCCCATGTAGGCAGAGCCCTCACCATCAGGGGAGCAACTATTCAAGAGAGGGGCTGGGGACCAGGGCTGGTGTGGCCAGGGGGCTGGGGGCAGTGGGCTGAGGGGGAGGAGGCTGGTGTGGGTAGGGGCTGGTGTGGGCAGGAGGCTGGGGGCAGTGGGCTGAGAGAAGGAGGCTGGTGTGGGTAGGGGCTGATGTGGGCAGGAGGCTGAGGGCAGGGGGCTGGTGTTGGCAGTGGGATGGGAGCAGGTGCTAGTGTGGGCAGGGGGCTGCAGGCGGTGGGCTGAGGGGAGGGGCCTGGTGTGGGGCAGGGGGCAGGGGCTGGCAATGTGGTTGCCACTTCAGGATGCCAACACTGGGCACAGCTTTTCCTGACTGTGTGGTCCCAGCTGGCATTCACCTCTGATCCCAGAGCAGTGGCCCTGGCAGTTGCCAAATGCTGGTCGTGTGGGCAATGGCCACTGGGGAACCTCAGGGTGCCCAAGATTCTTAGCAGGACTCAGCTTAAAGCAAATGAGCAAGCATCAAAAGGGGAAATAGCCCGGGGCTCCATGGGGAGCTCCCTGGCTCCCTGAGGGCCAGCCGCTCTGGTGGGAAGTGCTGAACATGGCTGGTCTTCTGGGACTGTGAGCAGAAGCCTCCCTGCAGCCACTGGTCCTTCTCAGGCTGCTGCACAAAGGAGGGCTGGTGACCCAGGAGGCCCTGGGGACTGAGTGGAGGGCTGACATCAGGGTGGGCCTCTCTGAGAGGGGCTGTGGGGCCAGAAGACATGAAGTGGGGGAGGGACCTGCACATCTGTAAGGACAAAGGCTCCAAACAGGCTTCCTGGGCCTGGTCAGGAGGCTGGCGCATCAGAGCAGGATGGCCAGGTGATGCTGGAGATGAGACTGGAGAGACGCAGGCCCTACCTGGTGGCCTGGAAATGCTCCCTGGGCATGAGGGTTGGTGCAGATTCATTTGTGGGGTAAAAGCAGAGGGGCTTTTATCTGATTTGTGTGCTCAGTGTCCACTCACGCTGCCATGGGAAGACCAGGCTGGCTGCGTGCGTATGGGTGAGTTCAGATGCTGTGTGGTGCGGCGCACCTGTGTGCACACGTGTGCATGTGTGGTATAGTGCCTGCATGTGCATTGTCCACATGTGTGCGTGTGTGGTGTGGTTCATGTGTGATGTGCTGTGTGTGCGCATGTGTGGTGTGGTGCCTGTGTATATGCCCTCCTGAGCTTTTTCTGCCAGTTTTCCAGGGCGAGCTCCTGTTCTAGCTTTACCCCACCCTGCCCCCCATGATCTGATGCTGCTTCCTCAAAATTCCTGGCAGATAACAGGCACCAGATCCCAGGACTGATTGGTGACTAGCCAAGAGTCTCCACCACCCTTACTGATGGGGTTGGTGGGAGCTAGTCAATGCCAGGGGTCTGCCCAGTCACATCAGAGTGGCCAAGCAGGGGAGCCTGCTCCCAGGTGCTGATCCTTTTGCTGGTCAGGTTCCTCAGAGAAACAGCCAGCAGGACATATGTAAATGGGGAGGGAGATACCACGGGGGGGGGTGGGGAGGGGGAGAGGGGCCTCACACAGCTGTGGAGGCCATGCAGCCCCCACCCCCTGCTGTCTGCAGGCCAGTGGCCCAGAGGGAAGGTGGTGGTGTAACTGCACCTGAATCTGAGCCGGGAGGAGACAGACGTCCCCCCTCAGGCCCACACGCAGGTCCAGCCTCCTTTGTCCTTGTCAGCCCATTCCACTAAGGGTGTTTCCTCTTTGCTCAGCCCACCAGGCCAGATTCTCAGGTCTCCCAGAAACTCTCTCATAGACACCCCCAGAAATAATGTTTTACCCACCCAGCTAAGCCGACACACAATTAGCCACCACACTAGGGCACCTACTGTCCCAGCACTCAATAGGGTTTAGGGACACAGAAAAAGCTTCTCCCCTCCTCTGTCATCCCAGAGTCCTGAGAGTTTTCAGCAGCAGAATAGTTTTGAATGGCCTGACTCCAGACGTTTTTACCCTGGGAGAGAGAGGGTCCTCCTCACAACGCATTGTGTGGTTTGGGGTGTGCTCGCACCCACACCGGAGTCCCTAGGGACCGCTAAGCTGATGGTGTGGTCTTGTGCACTCACTGGCACTTTACAGTTTCCACAGGGCTTCTGCAAATCGTGCTGGGGTCGCTGCTGCCGGAGGCCACTGTGCACAGTCCTGTGGCTTTCCTGCGCCTCTCCTTCTGTCCCACGCTGGTGCCACTGAGATGTGAAATGGCGTTCTTCTCTTTCCCAAGGCCTCACATTTTTTCCAACCTTGCGTTCTCTGTTTCTGCCAACCAACCGTTTTCCGTTCAACACATTGAAATGAAAATGAGTTTGTAGGGCTGTTTAAGCTCCAGACGCATCCAGCGTAAGCTGTGTTTAGGGTAGCTGGTGACCACTTAATTACATGGTAATTACAGCGCAGCGGCGGGCGATCACACAGCAAGTGCCGTGTCATCAGCCCTGATTACTCCTGTCTTCCCGAGCACAACAAGGCAGCACCACAATTGCTTTTGGACCTTCCGAGTGCGGGTGGGACGAACCCATGGCAGCCTGTAATTATCAAGAGTGCATGTGACACACGTCAAGGGAGCTGCATGGGCAGCAGGGCAGGGTTGGTGCCCCGGCGGGTGGCTGCCGAGGCCTGCACGCGTGTGTGGCTCTGCCCCCAAATTCGTAAGGTCCCTTTACATCTTCAGGTCCGAAGAAGAGGTAAGAACATAGCGCCAGGATCTCAAGCCCGAGTCCAACTTAGTCACGTCTGTGGAAGCCCTCCTGTGCAGCTGGATGTGCTGAATGTGAGAGGAAGGAGAGGAGAGGAGGGGAGGGGAGGGGGTGAGGGGAGAGGAGGGGAGGGGAGAGGAGAGGAGGGGAGATGGGAGGGGAGATGGGAGGGGAGAGGAGGGGAGGGGAGAGGGCGCAGACCACACCCTGGGGGGGTTCCTGGGGGAGGTGGCTGCGTGGGAAGCACTTGTGATGCAATGTGACAAGTGTAATAAAGGGACATAAACACAGACCTCTGAAATCCTGGAGGGTACAGAGGGAAGAGGGAGCAACGAGCATACAAGGTATTGAGGTCCAACCAGGAGCCAGGAGAGAGGAAGTGTGGGGTGGAGAGGGTGGCCTGCTAGAGCCCCAGTTCCTGTTTCTGGAACCCCATGACCTATAGCTCTTTCTTCAGTTCTGTGAGATCTTGACTCTTATTCTCCGTCAAGAGAGGTGAATAATTACCTGTCTGGCTCACACGGCTTTAAGTCGGACCTCTGTCACTTGTAGCTAAAATGGTCCTGGTGACTGCACTGGGTGCAGGGAACCGTGAGCACCTGGAGCCTGGGGTACAGAGGGCCAGTTTGTGGAGGGCTTTGAGGGAGGATGTGAGAGTGTGGAGGGATGGCTTAGACCAGGTGTCCTCAAACTACGGACCGTGGGCCACATGCAGCCCACCTAGGACATTTATCCAGCCCGCCGGGTGTTTTTGCTGCTGCTGCCTGTCCTGCTTAGCAGCCGACTTGTCCCAGGGCCTGCAGTCTTGCCCTTCAACGGTCTGAGTGACAGTGAACTGGTCCCCTGTTTAAAAAGCTTGAGAACCCCTGGCTTAGATTGAAGAGCCCCAGTAGGCTCAGAGGCCTCCAGAGAACAGCAGGTTCACATAGAGCAGACACCTCACCTGGGCTTCTCCGTGGGCCAGGCTGGAGGAGACCACTGCCCCTTCCTGTGTCCAGGGAGGACCTTAGGGAGCAGCCTTGGGCCACTCAGACCTCCCTGGGGACATCTTTCAGGGAACAGTGGTTGGCAGTCATCTCTTGGCACAGCTGGACCTTGCCTTGCTGTGGACAGTGTGGTCACCCTGTCCCTTCTCTTCATGGAGGGCTCAAGGGGCAGGTGGGTGACTCACACTCACCAGCTCTGAGTTTTCACCTCTGTTCTCTCAGGTCCCTGGTCCGGCATGTGCTACCTGCAGCCCTGGCTCATGGCCATGTCTCCGTCTGTGACTGGGCTGTCCTTTGGGTTTCTGTTGGCACTCGAGGCTATCTGAGGTGAGGGTCGGAGGCAGGCAGAGGGGGGATGTGGCAGCTGTGCTTCAGATGGGAGGAGGGCCTGAGGGCAGCCCCTGCCCGCTCCTCACATGCCGGTAAATGTGAAGAATCCTGTGGGGTCTTGTCTTTCAGGGCCCTGCTCTTCAGTACTTGCTGAGCACCCTGGTGGCCTTCGACACAGAGTTATGAGACCCCAGGGCCACGACACTGCTTGACACCTGGAGTCCCCATGCAGAGGCCATGTGGGCAATACCCTGGGGCTCCCACCCCAGCAGCCAGAGCACGTCCTGTGCACTGGACTGCAGAGTCACAAAACTCAGAGCTGGGCCTCCTTCCTGCAGAGTTAGCAAAGGGCAGAGGGCTCTAGATTCTTCTGGAAATGGCCGCAGCGTCCTTTCACACTCTTTTCTTCTAGAACAATGGTGAGCATACATTCTGACCCCTTTAAAGAACCTTTTGTTATGGAATGTGTTGAAACGTGCTCTGTGGTTGGCACGCAGTGGCCTTGCTGTGAGAACCTCGCGTGCTGACTTGCAGCCAGCACTGGGTAGTGTGGAAACTGATCACAACCTCCTATCACTCATCTGCAGATGCTCCTGTTCTCACTGCCAAGTGATCAGCACCCTTTCAAGAAAGTAGAACCACAACATCATTATCACCCTTGGAAAAATGACGGCAGATCAGGACTGTCCCAGTGGTGCCCTTGCCCTCTGGAGGTGAGCCACACCCTGTGGGTGGAGGGGTGGAGACCTGGGCATCCCCTGCTGTCCCCAGTGGATCTCTGTCACTGGCTGTGCTGCTGACACTCAGCTCAGACTGCAGGACCCTCCCTCCTCCTGCCCTGTGTCCTTGGGGGTTGGTCTTGTGATCGAGGTGACCCAGCACCTCCTACCAGCTTCCATGTCTGCTGGTTCCATCTCTACTTTTCTCTCACATTGTAGGAAATGCCACCAGCTTCAGGCGTCCTTGCTGCTGGTGGCCTGGGAATAAGCACCCACACCAGCATTTTGCACTCCTGTGACATCTGTGGTTTTCCTGCATGGGGTGAGCTGTTGCTGTGAGTTGAACTGTGTCTTCCAAAGAGGTATGTTTGAGCCTAGTCCCCAGAGCCCGTGGGAGCGGCTTACTTGGAAGGAAGCGCTTTAGTTAAGATGAGGTCATGCTACGTTAATGTGAGCCCAGTGTCCTCACAAGGAGAGGGACACACAGAGACAGGGAGGTGGCTGTGTGACGGTGGAAGCACAGGTTGGAGGGTGCAGCCTAAGTCCAGGAGAGCCTTTGCCACAGAGGCAGGAAGGAGGCCCCCCAGACTCCCAGCTCCCTTGGAGACAGTGCTTCCCTGTGCCAGCAGCCAGGTTTCCAGTTTCTGGGAGAGAATGAAATTCTGTGATTTCAGAGACACCCAGTTGTGGTCCTTTGTTATGGCAGCCCCAGGATAATGGGGTCACAGACACTGGGACAGAATAGACAGGGTGGGTGAGCCCCGTGCTGTCACCTGCTACCTCATGCAAACTGGCAGGGGCTTCCTTCTCTTCTTAGCAAATAGTCTTGCAAGCAGAGTACACAAGGGACTTACCCCTCCACGGGCTCTTTTTTTTTTTTTTTTAGATAGAACTGGACTCTGTTGCCCTGGGTACAGTGCCATGGTGTCATAGGTCACAGCGACCTCAAACTCCTGGGCACAAGTAATCCTCCTGCCTCAGCTTCTCAAGTAGCTGGGACTACATGCACCCACCACAGCACCTGGCTAATTTTTCTATTTTTAGTAAGACAGAGGTCTCACTCTTGCTCAGGCTGGTCTTGAACTCCTGAGCTCAAGGGATCCACCTGCCCCATCCTTCCAGAGTGCTGGAATTGTAGCCACAGCCGCTGGTCTAAAAGGCTGATTTTTAACTTACAGGACAAGGCTCTTTTGCCTTTCACTTCTTGACAGTTGACAAACAGAACATCAGGTGGGCACCTCCAGGAGCCTATGGTGAAGAGTGGCAGAGTACACTTGCTTATCTGAGAGTGTGGATGAGCCAGACAAATACGGAGGATTGAATTCTCTGGGGGGGTGGGGGGTGGGGGCTTTGCTGCTGGGTGGACTCTCTCCTGACTGCTTTGCCACAGGCCGGCTTTCCTTTTCAACTTGCTCCTTGTGTCTCCCTGCTGGGAGGTCGATTATGTCCCAGAATAGGACCTCCAGGGGTCCTTTGAGTGACATGGCTGTATGAACATTTTCTAACTACAGAAAGGCAGCTTTTCTTCTTAGCTATTGTGTGCCCAGTTCCTGAAATGGTGTTGCTAGAGTGGTCACCTTGGGAAAAACACACCCAGGAGGTGGCCTGTAGCTGGCCTGGCCTCCTGCTGCCCCCAGCCTTGAAGCCCTGGGGGCAGCGCATGGCCAGCAAGAGAGGATGGGGCAGCTTGGGGTCAATTTGCTTTCCAGGCCCGAAACTGGGCACATGTGTGTTGAAGGGAAAAAGGAGTGACTAGGTGCAGATCTTTGAGGTCGTCTGCTGTGAATAAAGTGCAATGAGTAAAATGCCTTTGCAAATGGGGGTGTGGAATTTTGGTCTATGATTGTATTTTTTAAACAACTGCCATTTTAAAAGCAGTTCTGCAATTGAAATTGTGACTTAGGGATTTTGATGGCCCCTTAGGAGTTCAAGGTTAGACTGCCAGAGTCATTGTCAGAAAGAAGGGTTTTTACCCCAAATTCCCATACTGAAGTTTGCAGAGACCAAGCTGGGCCAGGGCAGGAGGTCCTGGGAGCAGCGCCCGGGGTGGCGTGTGTGGTGCTGTGAGTCAGTCTCTCCTGTGGGAACTTTCCCTGTGACTTGGGGGCATCTTTTACTTCTGAACACGACGCTGAGGGCTGCAGAGGGTGAGCTGCTCGGAACCAATTATAAATACATTGTGAATTGATTAGCTCACTGTGCTCCTGGGACGATGACCTCTCCTGACTTGCCTTATAAATCTTGTATCTTCAATGGATTTGTCTGAGTAAAATGCACATTACAGTAATTATTTGAACTTCATCCTATTGATAAACACACTTTGTATTTGTGCCAAGTCGTAACCATGGTGAGTATTTGGAACACTTTAGTTTGTTTGCCTGACGGTTTCTGTGTCAGTAGACATACTGTTCATTCTGCGGTAGAAAACAGTAGGTGAGAGCCGTCCATGCGGCCAGCTTGCCTCTCAGCAAGCCTAAGGCTCCTGCACACCGCAGTTGGGTAGACCACGGGGGAAGTACTGGCCAGGATGCTGCGGGAAAGTCTGTGTGACATGTCAGCCTCTGTTTCCACAGGTGTCCAGGCCTGCCACCCGCATCTTGGAGGGGGGTCAGCTGTGGGGGTCCTTGCTGGGCATTATCTTCAATACCAACATGACCTTACATGGAGGAAATCAGGCCAAAAGGCAGTGAGTCGCCCCTTCCTGCATTCTTTGAGACCTGTCGTGTGCTTGCAAGGCCGGCGTTCTTGCATTCTGAAACAGAAATTGGTGGTGGCCCACGATGTCTGGGTTGATGTTAAGCAGGTGCCCTGGGCCGGATGACTATTCCTCAGGTGGCGAGGTGGGAGGGGCCCCTCAACTCCAGGAGAGGTTACGTGCGCTCTGGTCCAGTGGTCACCTTTGGTAGGGTCTGCTCTCTGGGGACCTGGGGGCCAGTGGCCAAAGACCAAGGCCAAATTACGGCTCTTCATCCAGAGAAATCCATCTGAGGGCCTCTTCCCGTCGGACTTCCGCTGGTCAACCTGCAGACTTCTAGGGTGGTGGAATGACAACAGTGCCGAGCCCTTGACCTCTGATGTGTTAGACTGTCTGACAGCCGGACCTCGATGGCTGGCCCTGACCCCATACTGTGCTGTCAGCGTGCGTTCTGCACGATACCGAGCAGTCTACTATAAATAATAATTGAACCGTAACAGGGAATCATCGTAAAGCCCAGGGAAGTATTAATGAGCCAAAAAAAATTTAGATCAAAGAAAATGTTTTTCCTAAAAAGGGGGACAAAATTTGTATATTTGAACTTAGAACTTTTTTTTTTGAACTTTTATATGTGAACTTATTCTCATTTGTCTCAAAATAATTGTAGTAGCCTCTGCTGGCTGCTGACCAGTAGGGCGTCGGGGCCCTAAAGTGCCCACATCAGTGAGCCTGTTATCACCGTCATCCTCGGAGGGCATGATGGCTGGGACCAACTGCACCAACGTTTCAAGGAGTGAAAGTAGTAACGTGCTTAGACAACGGGCACAGAGCAAAATGCAGCAAAGTTTAACTTAAAAGAAGGAGCAGGATTCAAACAGGCACAGAAGCCAGAGGCTCAGAGACCCTCCTCCCCAACCCCCACGCACAGGAGCCATGGTGCCACTGTCAAGGGTTTTCTGGGACTGGGAACATAAGAAATGCTGGAAAACAGGGCTCACGCAGTGCTGAGTCAGCAGCGCTGCTGTGGCAGATGCCGCCTTGTGAACAGTTTGGCACAGGGAGGATCTCCCAGGAACCTAGACAGCAAGCTATTTTCTGCAGGGTCCCCCGGCCCCGCCTACCCCTGAGAGGCAGATACCCCTGGATGTTCATGGACAGAAGACTGAGCACGTCAGCGAGGGCTGGAGGCATCTGGTGGATGAGCAAATGTGGAGGGCAGCAGAAGGGCAGCAGTGAAGAAGGGCGGCTCTGTGTCCACTGAGGACACCAGTCAAACGCAAAAGCCGCGGACAGCACCCAAGGCTGTCCCAAGGTTCCCTTCCCTCTGAGGCTGTGCCCTCATTCCTGAGCGGGGCACAGCTCTGAGGAGGTGATTGCCTATGGGCCACTGAGCAAAGCCCCCAGCTCTACACAACACACTCTGGTAAACAGTGGGAACATCAGAGAACCCGCCAATATCCCTGAAGGATGGGCCACCACTCAAGGAGGAGCAGGGACACCCCGAAGTCCTATACTTGCTTTCATAAAAAGCAGTTTAAAGAGGTTTTTTTTTTCCTTATTAGAAAGATGTACCTCCAGGTGGAGAGTTAAGACCTTGCAGAATGTGTGGGTGTTCCCACTGGCAGAGCAATGAACAGCACACTTTCTAAATTTGGGCAGAGGCTGGAGGGGAGGGTGCAGTGGTCAAGGCCATGAGGTGCTGACCCACCTCTGCCTGACCTGGCCCCATGGCAGGGGCCTGGAGGGGGTCCCTGCCCCACCTGGAAGGACAGAGAGGTAGTGGGTGGGGCTGGAGAGAGGTTTGTTCACCTGTGACATTCTCGGTGAAGCAAAGCAAGCCTCATGCACAGAGTAACCAGTGACATCAGGGGAAAGCTGACAGGCTGAGCTGTGGTCCTCACTGGGACCAGTTGCCACAGGGCCACGACCTCAGGCGGGGGGCGGGGGGGCTGGTGGCTCCTAGAAGTCTGACAGGGGAGACCATGCGGCTCTCTCTCCTTACTCCTCTGAGAGGGTGAGTTGCTTCCAACCTGTTTTCCAAATGAGCGGATGCTAGAAGATTGATTTTCTGCAGAAAGGTATAAAATGAACAGGAATATTATTTCAGAGAACTTGTGCCAGGTAATTATTTGTGAACGTTTTACCTGGCATATGGTTTCCCACGCTGGCTCACGGGGGCAATGATTTTTATAATTACCTGTGTTTGGAAATACCTTCCTGCGAGGAGGTAAGCGAGCCTCCTACTCCGCGTGGCGGCAGCCTTTCTTCCTCCAGGATAAGGCAGCTTTTCTTCTGCCAAAGCCTGAAATTACTTTTGGTTTTCTAGGAGACATGTGGGTTAGAGAAGGCGCAGGGCCCAGATCCAGTGGCCGATGGTGGTTATAGCCTCACTGGCTCTGAGCAGACCCCCTCAGGGCAGGTGGAATTCCCTCCATGGTCCACCCCAGAGTCCAACAGCCCACTCTCACTGCTGGAGACCCCCAGGCGCAGGGGCGGCCTGTCCCCCAGCTGGGCCCTGTGCACTCTGGCCTCCTACCTCAGGCTTTTCACTCCGAGTCTGGGGCGCTCTGGTCTGGAACCTCGCTGACCATTGTCTCTAGTGAGTCCCCTGAGGGAGCTGCCATCAGGAACAGACACAGAAGGGACACACACTAAACTGCAGTGGGTGATTTTGAAGCCCGGCTCTCCGTTTGGGATGCGCTTGGTCTTCTGCTGTTAAGCTGTTCTTCATGAATTCGTGGGAAGTTGTGAGTTAAGAACAGTCGTTTCTGCCCCTCCCCAAAGTCCGGTGTGAGTTTTCCCAATCAGCAATGTGTGTGCTTTCTGGGGAGGGGCTTGGGAGGAAGACTCGGGCCTGTGATCCTGTGATCAGCTGGGTCTGGCCCGCAGTCCCATCATGGCCCCCCCCCCCCGCCCCCAGAGCCAGGGCGACCCACATGCCTGGGCCACGAATGGAAGCAGTGTGGGGTAGGGTCCAGGAGCGGAATCTGAGGTGAGGCCCCTGAGGGGTTGCACGCCGGATGCCAGATGCTCTGCCTAAGGCTTGGTGACGTGACTTTGATGTTGACCTGACTACTGTGGGTGGGGCCAGTGGAGGCCAAGAGAGGGACACATGTGGCACAGCAGTAGGCGGGGAGCTGGTGTGCGCACACCCTCATGCTGGTGCACCGTGGTGCAGCCTTAACTTGTGAAAGCTGAGTGAGGCAGGGGGCACAGGGAGGCCAGATGGGCTCCGGCCAGCTGGGGACCTGTGTGGTGGCACATACCTGGTCTGCTTGCTTCTCTGTTTCTTCATCCGTTCAGTCATCCATGGCGGGGCTCACAGCAGCAGCCTCGGGGGACCACCTGCTTCTCTTGGTGAGTGCCTGGCACGCAGCACACATGCGTGTGCACCACATACATGCCTGTGTGTGCACAGGCACCAGTTCTTTCCCGACTGAAGGAAGACCAGGAGGGGCCCTCACAGCTGCCCAGGAGGAGCTTCGAGCAGAAGGAGCCTCGGGTCACA
This sequence comes from Galago senegalensis, assembly GCA_963575145.1. NCBI lineage: Eukaryota > Metazoa > Chordata > Mammalia > Primates > Galagidae > Galago > Galago senegalensis. The sequence goes on from CAUYTI010161681.1 coordinate 25,175, forward strand.
GAGGACAGGCCTGGGCTTCAATTCTGTTAAAGGTCATGAATAGAGCAGATCCCACAGCTTGGGAGCAGCCATCAGGGTTTGAGTGATGCACACAAAACTCACAGGTGCATGCGTGGGAGGGGCCAGTCCCTCCCTGCTCTCCCTCCTCCCAGCTCACTTCCAAAGTCCCAGCAGAGTGGTGGTGACATAGAGGCTGCCTGACTGGGAGCTCAGGGGGGCTGCCCACTTTTCCTCTTGTCTGTTTATCCCTCATCTATGGACATCTCCATCTGCTTGGCCAGCCGCCCTCTGCAGAGCTCTTGTACCCTAGACCCTTCCTGAGACCCTCCCATGCACCAGGCGACTGTTAGGCTCTGTAGATCCAGGGTGCTCCGGGCTCAGCCTTTCCCTCTGGGGAACTCACTGTTTCCTGCAGGACTTGGACAAACACACAAATAACCCCAGTGTAATGAGATAAGAACACAGATGGCTTACAGCTAGGTTTAGGGTTAGGCATAATTAAGGAAGCAGATGGGGAAATTCAAGTTAAAATTCAGTAAAGTTTTAATTAAAATATTATGTATTTTTACCCTAAGATCTTTTAAAGACAAGTGTAAATTTCTCGTCCCTCCCCCTACCCCAATAAGCACACAGACCTGTAGCTAGTCTGCTCTGAGCTGCAGGGCCATTCCACGTCTTGGACGTGTGGTCTGCCCACCCCCAGCCTGGACAGTCTCAACCCTCTCACTCTGTCCCTGCTCACTGGTCCCACATATTTTGCCCTTGGAGGACAGGAAACTGAAGGTGGGATGTGGAGGAGGGGGAGGCAGCTGGAGGGTAGGGTGTGACCTACATGGCACCACTCTCATGGTTCTGGGCTGGTCCCAAACCTGTCCCCTGTGCTCAGACCTCACCCTCCAGCTGGACTGCAGTGTCTCTCTCTGCCACAGGTCTTGGCAATCTATCCCAGGCCGTGCCAGGGGCTCTTCCCTGAGGGAAGCGTTTGGGTAGGGGGTGATACTTGGGCCCTTGAGGTCTTGGTCTTGAGGGTGTCTCTGTGGCTCCATAGGTACCCAGCTGGGGGGAGCAGGAGATGGAGGAGCAGGGTTTCGAGCTGCTGAGCCTGGGCAGTGCATCTGCACTTGCAGCCGTTGGTAGGTGTCTGTAAAATTGCCCCCTTTATGGTTACTGCCTGTCACTGTGGCTCTTTCTCCAGAGGATGCTGGAAGTAAGTCCCTGAGGGCACAAGTCTGTTCATAGAATGTCCACTCTCCCTCTGGGCCTGTCCTTACATTTGGAACTGTGCTCTTCAAATGCTCCTCCAAGGCTCCTCTGAGCTGACCCTCCACGAGGCAGACTCCAGCAGGCCCCACCATCCTGCTGGTCCTTCTGTCTCCAGAACCTCTGGGGCCCTGCCCAAAACATGCAAAAGGGCACATTGCACCCGCCCACCCACGCCCCCACCCTCTCATCCATCAGTTCATCCACTCCCTAAACTTCTTTCAGCAGAGATTGGTTTCATATCTATAGAAAAGTGGTGGGATGGGTCAGTTATAGGACGTCTCTGCACCTCTTTTTAAACATGATGAAGGATATTTTAGGATCAAAGGCTGAAATATTAGGGGCTAATATTGAATATTTATTATAAGTCTTCATTATACAAAGACTTTATAATCTTTTTCCTACATATTCCCCATAATTTCCTTTCAAAATTAACGTTTGATTTTTTGTTTTTGTTTGCCTTTTTTTTAGGTTTTTTTTTTTTTTATTGAGTGTTAACTATGTACATTGATACTCTTCTGGGGTACAGTGTGGGGTTTTCACATGCATTCTGAAATACTTCCATCAAACTGGTCAACACAGCCTTCTTTTTTTTAGTTTTTAAGATGCGGATACTAAGATGTGCAGGTGTCCTGGAGTTTGTCTGAGGAATGACCCCACTGATGGTTAGTATGTTTGGGACCTGAGCTGCAGGACTCTCTCCTCTGCTCCCTGGGCTCCTGTGGAAGAAACCTCAGCCAGAGCCTTCCTCAGAGCCATGTGTCCAAGAGTGTCACCCGTTGCCTCCTGGTGTCTGCACTCACCTCCTCACCCCTCCATGCCAGTGTTCCCGCAGGTGCTGAGAGTGTCCCCACCTGTCCCAGTTATCTCCTGGAGGTTCACAGGCTTCCAGGACACACACTAGTAAGTCTTATGGGGTCCCCTCCTGGAGGGCAGGTGTCCCTGGGCCAGAGCACAGAAGTCCTGGTTAGAAGCACGTGCTGGTCCGGGTGTGACAGGACACGAGCTCTTTGCTGTTTGTGTTATCTGTCCTGTCCACAAGCCTATAGGCTTGAATGAACTCTCAGTCACCACCTAATTATTCCTGTGGCCCAGGAATCTGGGCACAGCCTCACTGGGTCTTCTGTTCTAGGGCCTCACAGGTACCATAGAGGTGTGGACCTGGGCTGGGGTCTCATCTCACATCTCAGCTGGGGAAGGACCCACTTGCAGGACCTGGTTGGACTGAGGTCTCAAGTTCCTTGTCCCGTTTGTGACATCTGTTATATGACGTTTCATAGGAGTGACAGGCAGTTAAGAGAGGAGATAATAAAACACTGAAGCCAGAGCTGGCATCAGAGGACTTCCCAAAGTGGGTGCCGAGAGAGAGTGGAGGACCCTGCAGTCCCATCACAGGCCAAGGGGGGCTGCTGAGGATTCGGGGGACAGTCTCTGGGGATGATGTGTATTTGCTGTGCTTGGGCGTTTGAGTGATGCCTCCTGAGGAACCTAAGGGGGTAAATGGGCTGTGGGGGATGTGGGGGCACAGCTGGCCCTGAGTTGGGAGCAGCCCGTCCGGCGGGTGTTTGCAGGGCACAGAAGGCCTGATGCTCCTGTGCTGGGCAGCTCCTCCTGCCTTCCAAGAAGCTCACATTGGTGGGTGAACAGAGGGGAACCAGAGGCGCCAAGGAATGTGAGGGTATGAGACAGGAGAGAGACTTGGGGAGGGGACACACGGAGCTGCCTAGAGCATCTGCCTGCCTTGGACGCCAGCTGAGCTGCTCTTAACCTAAGAAATCGCCACAAATTGGGCGCTTGAAGTGACAGAAATCTTCTGTCTCACAGCTCTGTGTCTCAGGACTGTGGTCCCCAAAGGTTCCCAGGGAGGGTCCTTCCTCGGTCCAGCTTCCGGTGGCCGCGGGCCTCTTGGGCTGTGGCAACACTGCCCTTGTCTCCACCTCTGTTTCCATGAGCTGGTCTCCCCCCTGGGCTGCCCTCCCTCTGTCTCTTACTAAGACGCCTGTCTTTGCATTTAGGGCTCCCTGGGCAACCCAGGGTGATTTCCGATTGGGATCCCTCATTACACCTATGAACATCATTTTGCAAATAAGTCACTCTCACAGTTTCTGGGGTTATGACTTGGGCATATCATTTTGGCGACCGCAATTCAACCTACACAAAGATCTTCCTGACACTAAGATCTTCCCTCTGGCCTCCCCTTCTCCTTCTGGGGTCAGAACGAGGAGGCCACCCATGGAGGGAGGGGGAGGGGAAGCTCAGGCTGGGCCCTCTCAGCCACACTGGCCTTACTGGCTCCGGCAGGACCTTACTGGACACCTCACGTTAGTGTCTGTCATGATTATTCCCTTTCACTACCCTGATCTTCATCCCTCCTGCCTGATTTTTTTTTCTTGGCCAATCTCATTTAATTTTTTCAGAGAAAATTTCGAATTACTTTGTCAAGTGACAGGATTTGCACTGGGACAGCCCCAGATGTATACATTAGCCTTGGAGGAGAGAGTTGGAGCCTTCACAGGGGCAGTGAAGGATTTGCACTGGGATGGCCCCAGATGTATACATTAGCCTTCGTTCTCGACTTGGAGCCTTCACAGGGGCAGTGAATGAGCCTCAGCTGTACAAATGTGCTATAGCCACAGCCCTCAGGTCGCCGGCACGTCCAGGCTCCAGCTGCTTCCTGCTACGTCCATTCTTAAACGTCTGGTATTTTTCATCAATAGAACTTCTGTTTTAATTTTTCTGAATGGGAATTGCTAATACAGAGGAACAGTCATGATTTTTATGTTGTTTGTTTCTTGGCATGGCCTGGGACGTGTGCTCAGCGGCACGTGTGCCCTGGGCCTGGGGACGCTGTACACTGCAGAAACACAAGGTCCTGCCGTCACCTCCACCGGGCTTCCCTGCTCTCAGCTGGGTCCTTTCTGCTGCTCGCCTCTTCCACCCTGCAGCTCCTCTCAACACAAAACCCTGCCCCCGTGACCTCCTCATGTGAGGAAACGGCTCACCCTGGTGTCTGTTCTGGGGGAGCCAAGACCCCCGCCTCTGAGACAGGTCCCTCTGATTTGGAGCCCTGCTGCCTGCAGGGAAGAGTTGGCTGCACATCAACCTCTTTCTTCTCATTTGTTCAGAGGAACTTGAACCTTGCAGCAGAACCCGTGTGAAGCAGGCGACGTGGGCTGCCGTCCCAGGCAGGGTGGGCTGCTGAGAGGAGTATTTCCGCCAGACTCTGGGAAGGCAAGCTGGCCACGTGTGCTCACTGTGCCAGTTATGTGAAAGTGACCAAGAGGGAAGTCGTGTTTGGTTTTTGCTTTTTAAATAGATATTCTTTGAGAGCATTTTTGTGCAGAAGTAGAGAAAGCCCCGTGTTCCTCCATCCTCACCCGCTACCCTCACGCACAGTTCCCCTTGTCATTATCTGGCATTAGTGTGGTAGCTTCTTCACAACTGATGAACCAACCTCAGGACGTTATTATTAACTAAATCCACAGTTTGGTTTAGGGTTTGGGCTGTGTGTTACTGTCCTCAAGTGTATGATGTTGTGTGCCCACCCTGCAGTGTGGTGTGGAGGAGTTTCTCCACCCCATGCCCTAGGCTCCACACTTGCCCCAAACTTTATCTCTATAGTATTTTTTTTTAAGATGGGAAAGAATGAATTGTATATGTAGGATAAAGGAACATCACCCAAAAGAAGAGAACTTGGAGATTTCAGGAAAGAGAGGGTATGCTTGACCAAGCAAGTGTTCTAGGAAGTCCAGAGCAGGTGGTGCAATGTGTAGGAGATGGGGGCCCAGAGGGTCAGTGAGGGCTGAGGTCAGCGACTGTGTGGGAAGACGGTGGGAGTCCTGCCTGAGGAGCTCTTTCCATGCAGTTCCAGGGCTAGCTCCAGGCAGGGTGCGGTTGGTGAGACTGTCTCAGGGGGATGGACCGAGGACTGGGTGGGGATGGATGACAAATACATTGGCTCCTGGCTGGGCAGCAGGGGTGCTGACCATGGCTGGAAACCGTGGCTTGCACACCCTTGAACTTCAGGCCTGGGCTGGCACAGCAGAAGACAAGAGGCAAGAGGTTGGTGGATGCTACAGCCGGTGGGAACGTGAAGGCTGTGTGGGCTGGCAGGGGTGAGAGGGTCTTCCCAGAGCATGTCGTCTCCTTCCCAGAGACTCAAGGCCACCTCTGTGTCACTAATCCTGACTACATCTGGACAACACAAGACAGTCAAGTGACACTTCCACTTCACAGAAATTTAGATTTAATCTCTATTTCTCTGTGTGCTGGGAGCTGAGCTAGAGATTTTAAAGAACTAGAACAAATGTGAACGATTCCTCTCCGAGCTCTTTCACCCTTGGAATATGTGCCTAGAACAAATGTCTCTGTGCAGAACATCTCTCTCCAAAGAATTCTTTCAATTCCTTTTTTTTTTTTTTTTGAGGGGCGGTGGTTAACATTTTGTGTTTTCATAAAAGCCATATTCCATGAGTGTGATTCTGCAGCGCTCTTTCAGAGCCAGGTCTATTTTTTAAAAAGCATTTGGCACTCTGAAGTATTACATGTGGCTTAGTGAAAACAGCAATATGCAGAGATTCAAAAGATGTCACTCCATGTTAGGTACAAAACGTGATCAGCCTTAATTATTCTCCAACACAAACACTGACTTCAGCTGTGGGGCTGCAGGACGCAGGACGTCTTTGTTGGAGGGAGGGTCCGTCTTTCACGTTGCCTTCAGGACTTGAGCGCTCTGTGACTTCTGAGCTGCCCATGAAGAAAAAGAGAGAAGGAAATAGAAGCATGTCCTTGGCATGCAGATTAGTGACTAGTGGGATCGGGTAGGATTCCCTGAGTGCAGCCCTGCCCCTGGCGAACGGACCCTTCAGCTCTGTCTGTGCTAGTGCCATCCACAGGCAGGGCCTTAGTGTCCACACAGGCCTCCCTCTGGCTTTATTGACCACCCCCTCTTGTGCTGTCAGGGGACCCTCTCCAGTCTAAGTAGAGAGGATCATATCACCCTCTTCTACAGACTGACAAATGAAGCCCTGGGAGGTTGAGATGGGTGCTGAACTAAGCTGTTCTTTCTGCAGGGCCCATGTCAGCCCTGAGCAGCTACCACAGCAGTAAGGAAAATATGCTATGGTCTTGCTTTGTGCCCAGACGGGCCAAAGCCAGGCCAACATCAGCTGCTAGAACTGCAGTCTGAGATTGCTCACAGAGGTGCAGGCTGGCCAGGCACTCAGCTTACTGAATTCTTATGGAAACGCATGTAAGCATCTGTCCTGGGAAAAGGCTAATGGGTCTTGAGCACAGTAAAAAGTCAACCAGAAGGTATGTAAACTAATCCCAGTTGATTGACAGTTTTCCACCAGTACACAAGCTTTTGAAAACCAGCCAACAGTGACAGTCCCTCTTTTCTGGAAGCAAACCTGTCAATGACAGTCCTAGCCTCTGAAAGCCAGCCAATCAACGATAGCACTGCATTTCTGAAAGCCAGCCAATTAATGAAGCCCCATCAAAAATCAGCCAATAGATAACCCTACTTTTCTGAAAGCCAGCCAATCGATGACAGACCTGCCCTTCTGAAAATCAGCCAATCAGAGATGGTTCTGTTCTTCTGAAAGCCAGCCAATCAGTAACAGTTCTGTTCTTCTGAAAGCCAGCTAATCAGTGACAGTCCTGCTCTTCTGAAGCCAATCAGTGACTGTCTGGCCTTCTGAAAGCCAGCCAATCAGTGACAGTCCTGACTTTCTGAAAGCCAGTCCATGAAACCATTGTCACCCTGTGACTGGGATGCCACAGCTGAGGGACCAGGTGTCCTTGCTGCATACTGGCTATTCTCCAGCACTTGGTAGGCTCTTGCATTTTGATGTGAGGTGGGAGTACATACTTGAGGGCAGCCATGGCATTGTTTGTGCAGATACCCTTCAGGTCAGGTGTTCTAATTCCACCAAGTGGGGCCAAAGGTCAGAGTGAGGCAATGAGAACTCTTCTGAAAGGCTGCCAGGCAGACAGCCCTGCGTGCACAGGCACCAGTGTCACAGGCAGGGAAGTGTCCCCCAGTCCTCTGTTCTGTGTGGCTGTTTGCTGCAGCAGCCCCCATGGCCCAGGGGCTCCAGTGGGTAGTCAGAGAGGCCAGAGAACTGGGTGAGAGTTGGGTGCTGCTCCCTGGGGTAGTTCCTTCTGGAAACCAGTGACCAACCTGAGTTTTGCTGAGTGTGAGGTCCAGGGAGCTGCTGGCTATCTTCCATAGGACTCACAAGGCTGCTGCCCATTCACAGTCTCTGACACAAGACCTTGGCTTGGTCGCCACATCCCACTGCTTTCTCCCTGCAGGCCATGGCGCCTCTGCTGCTGACCTGGAGGCTTTCCTATTTTCCAGGACCTCCCCCACCCCTCTCTGCAGTACCTTCCCCTGGCTTCTGTCCTCAGCACTCCCGCCCTGGTCTGGCACCTGCCCTCCCACATCCCAAATCCATGGTGAAGTTTCAGCAATGGTGATGCAAGTCTCCAGGGTGTGGCTGTGGCACCAGTGTCCTCTGTGGGGCCCTTTGAGGGTGGCAGAGCACCGGCTGGTGTGTCATGTGACAGAGGGAAGTGAGGCCGAGAGAGAGGCCAGGAGCCCAGTGGCTCTCAGAGAGAAGGTACTGAAACCCAGCCAGACCCAGGCCCTCTGGCCATGCCCTGTGTCCCCAGACCCAACTCTCTGACCATCCACACCCAATGTCCCCAACCCCAGCCCCTCTGACTGTCCACACCTGATGTCCCCAGACCCAGCTTCTCTGACTGTCCACACCCGATGTCCCCAGACCCAACTCCTCCTGCACTGAGGGCTCCAGGATCTTGCTCTGGAGCTGATCTGCCCAGCCCACATGGGGTCTGCCGCCAGCAGAGGAGTGTGGCGGGTCATCTGCCTACTGTTGGTTGGTCCCTGCAAATGGAAATGTGATGGACTGCTTAATTAGCAGAATGTTAATTATAAATGCACTTAAGGTGATGATCATTCAGCACAGCACTCCTGTCTTGTGTGCAGCCCCACACTGGGTTCCGAGGACGCCCTGGGCGAGGCAGCAAAGTGAGGAAGAGCAGGGATGACAGAAGGACAACAGGGACCACGTGCTCACGCCCACCTGCAGATCTTGTGCCTGCTAGGAGGGTGTGGGCTTCAGGGAGGGGTCCTGAGGGATGTGAGGGGGATACCCCAGAGTTAGGACCCCAGCGGCAGGACCCCAGGAGAGCTTTCTGTGGGAGGAAGGAAGGGGAGCGAGAGTGGGGGCAGGCCCTGCTTGACACACAGTGTCCAGGGACGTGCGTGGGGGTTAGGGATTCTGGGAGGGGTGTTGGATGAGGCCTGTGTGTGGTTGCCCTCTCACCTCCTCACTCTCCAGTTGGGTGAGCTGCTGACATGGGCTCTAGTCCACTTCTCTGGGCCCCTGGAGGCTCCCTGGCCACCCCAGTTGAAGGGTCTTGAGTTGTTGGAAATGGAGCTCAGAAGAATGGCGCCTGGCATGGTGTTCCACTGAGGCCTTCATTTCTGATTTAATTATTTGGAATTTCATGGGAATCAGCACAAATAAATGGGACAGTCGTGGTTTGGACCAGAGCACCTGGCTCTACCAGGCTTCTCTGGGAGCAGACCTGCTTTGGTTATTCGGGTGACCTGATGAGTTTCCTGCCCTTGGGCCGGGGGAAAGGACTCAGCTTTCCTGTTGGTCATATGACGTTGTCAGGCTGGGGACTCCTAAGTTCTGATCTAGCCGTAAAATTCTCCTTCTGTTTTTCTGGCAAAACAGGCCTCAGGAATAGCTGGAACCAGCTGAGAGCACCTTGTGGGTTTGGGTCCAAGATCTGGAGGTGGAAGAGGGGCCTGGACCCTGCTCATGGCTGGGAGGCGGTAGAGCCCCGTCTCTGAGGGGGACTCTGTGTGGAGTAGGGGCCGGGCTGACGGGAGGGGTCTGCACTGATCCTGAAGTCCAGCAGGCTGGGGCCTCCTGCTTCTCTTTCTCTCCTTGGGGTTTCAGGCTTTTATTTGTTAGTGTTGTGGTTTTTTTGACTGCTGAGCTCTGGATACGGCCACATGGAGATGTAGGGAGACTGTTCTGGATACCAGCCAGCAAATTGGCCTTTTCAGCTTTATCTTAATTTGCCAGAAATGCTCCCCTTCTCACCCTAAGCATTTCACTAGATGCCGAAAACCTGATGCCCTAATGTAGTGGATTGCAATTATTCTAAATTGGGCAGAAAAGCACATTTTAGAGACTTTCCCCCCATCTGTCAAACTTGAAGGTTCTGCTGTTTGTAATGACTCATTTCTTTAGCACAGAATCCTGGACCAAAAGGAATTTTCATATTTAATCTTTGCTCTTCCATTGTCTGGAAGCTCCGAGCTGCCCCTTCCCCAGGGCCAGGGCTTTCGCTTTGAGGACAGACCCAGAGTGTCCCGGCCATGGGGTCACAAGAAAGATGCCCCCATCTGGGCTATGCCAGATCTGAAGTGTCTATCTGAGAGACTCTTCTCGAGCTCCCGTTGGGGGCGATGCCTGAGGACAGATGGAGTCAGGAGGTGGGGTGGTCAGGGTGATGAGGGAGGGAGAGGCGGAGGTGAGTTTGGGGCAGGTGTGGGAGATGCTGACGCCCACTGCTAATTCTCTCCCTCGTGTCCTGTGTCAGCCTTTAATAGTAACCAAGGCCCATGCTGTAGGAACTGTTTGCAAGTGACTTGTCTTGTCACACCCAAGGGACAGCTTGGCAGGGTCCCTGCTGTCCTCTTCTTCACTGTATCTTGGGCTGAGTCACATGCTCTGGGTCACTCTGCCAGACAGTGCGGGGGGGGGGGGCATGAGGAACCCTGCACCCCTTGCTCCCCTGTAGGAGATTGGCCGCAGGGGGGACTGGTGGTGTGGATGTCGCTGACGTCACTGTTGAGCTATCTGAATGGCCCGTGGCCCGTTGTCATTGGACTTGAAGCCCCTTTAGACAGTCCTTTAAATTGAGGTGAAATTCACATAACAAAAAATGAACCATTTTCAGATATCTATTTCAAAAGCATTCAGCGCATTCATATTGTGCAACCTCCACTTCTATCAGTCTCCAAAACACTTTCATCACCCACAGAAAACCCCTGCCCTGAATGCTGACTGGAGGTCACTCTTAACTTCCCTGGAGCTTCTGGAACACAGAATGGAGACCATTCCCTCCAGGGTTGGGCGAGGGGAGGACTGGGACTCCCAGGGAGGTGCTGAGTCTGGCTTTTCTCCCGGCCCAGAGGTGCCCGGGATGGCTCTGAGTTGATGTGAAGGACAGTGTGTGGTGCTGCACGCCCAACTTCTTGGACTTGTTCCCTCCTTGGTTCTGCTGGAGGCTGTGCGGCCTTGGGTAAGTGACTCAGCTTCTTTAACAAGGAACTTCTATTAATACCAACTTTGCAGGGTTGAGGTGGGGCCACGTGGGGTCTGCATGTCAGCACGGCCCAGAGGCTCTCTGTGTGGCAGTGTGCCCTGTCCTCTCTTCCTGTGAGGGGACCTCATGCTGGTGTGGAGGCAGCAAATAAGCAGATGGAAGGGGGAATCTGACTTGGGTTCTTTTTCCATTTGGTGCTTTTAGTGAGCTGAGACCAAAGGCCGGTAGGGACAATGTTCTCCTAGACGTGGGACTGTGCTGGTCCTGAGGCTGCTCCTCCAGGTAGGGGTGAGAGGTTAGTGTTTTACTAGAGAGAGAGAAAGAGGGGAGGATGGTGGAGAGCCAGAAAGGTCTTCAGGTCCTGGCGGTGCCCCAGCTGTGGGAGCGGCTGTCTCTGTCTTCTCCCTGTGGGCTGGCTGTGCCCCTGCACCCCCACATCACACTGGCCCAGCCCTGCTACGTTTCCCAGCTGGAGGACACTCTGATGTCACAGGCTGATTGACACCTGGGACTGCCCTGGCTGCAGCCCTGTCCACTTGTTGTCGTGGGAACACTCTCTTGGGCAGGAAGCTCACTGACTTCCCTGGCAGCTGTGCCCAGAGCCCGTACTGTGTGAGCACAAACCCTGATTAGCCCTTGTTGGTTTGAACCCAAATCTGAGCTCCTGGAGGAGGTGAGGATCCACCGAGGAGAGATGGCCAAGAGGCTTAGCGAGGCAGCCAACTTGTAGGGTCTGTGTTGGTCCAAAGCCATGTGCAGATGCCGCTGGGGAGGGCCTGCTGGTCTCCTGAGGTGATCAGTCTCTGTAGGGCTCTCCTAAGGGCAACAACCTTAAAGTTTTGAGGATTTTCTGTTTCCAAAGTGTAGGCTGCTTGCTGGGTAGGACTGTCAGTCCTCAGAGGACAAAGTAGATCTGATTCACTTGAAAAATCCAATATTCAACCGCACTTTCCCCTGGGCAGATTCAGTCCTCAGATCTGACTCATGAGTGTCTCCTGACGGTCTCTCCAAGGTGCTGATATGTGGCATCCAGGGGTCGCTGCTCGGAATCAGGGTCCGGGGGCAGAGGCTCTCAGCAGCTTGCACAGGTGAATGCGTGTGACAGGCATGGGCCATGCTGGGTGCCGCATGCTCCACATTGGAAACACACCTGACTGCACCCCACACACGTCCAGACTCGAGGGGACCATCAGAGCTGTGTTTTAAATATTTACCCATTACATATACAGAGAATAGGAGGGTGAGTCTAAGAGCTGAGAAACTGGGATATTCCTTTAAAATGGCCCTCCATGTTTAATATTATAAAATGAAGACTTTATTATCAAAAAGCTACCACATATGGGAGCCCCAGACACTCCCACAAACAGGGAACAGTATGGAGGCTCTGTGTGGGCTAGGAAGGGGCATGGAACCCCAGCGTTTCAGGCCAGAAGAATGTCACTGTTAGGACAGAGCATGCTGACTCTGCAGAAAAATTAGATTTTTCTACCCTAAAAAATTTGTTTTCCCCTTTTGTTCTTTTCCCCCTGGAAGCCTCCAGTTCTAATCAGGCTTCTCAGGACAGCTTTAGGGGAAGGAGCAAACAGGTGTGACATCTGTTAATTCAGAGCCACTGGCACAAATGCCCCCAGGCTGAAGGACCATCCCAGGAGGGCCAGGCCAGCGGTATGCTGCCGAGTGTCTGACGGGGCCCTCAGGAGAAGAACAGCTGGCTTTTCCCTCTGACCAATTCCTGTGGTGTAAATACTCCCACTGCAATGACAAGCTGACCATGTGAGCTCAGTGAGGAGCTGGGAAGGGACCAGTGTGGTCCGTTCTGGGGCTGTCAGGAGCTGGCCATGAGGTCATCAAGGGCTTTGGTGTTGGGAACTCAGGGTCAGGACACAGCATTTGACAGTAAGTCCTTATTTCTCTGAAGCAAAGGCAGGGCCAGCCATCCCAGCCCCTAGTAGTCTGAGAGGACAGGTGTGTGTGTGTGTAAGAGAGAGGCAGGGGGATAGAGGGAGAGAGAGACTGAGGGGAGAAATTGGAAGGGGCTCTGTATTCACAGGTCACCTGCACTAGAGTCCTGCTCTCCGGAGGCACTGGGTAGGCCTGGGCAGGCCGGGCTCATGAACCATATTTTGCCCATCATTTCTTATGGGGACACTGCCCTGAGGGCTTGGCAGGGAGTGGGAAGAGACACCTGTGCTCTGTTCCTCCATCTGCAAAGACAGCCCCCACCTGCCCCCTGCACTGCCCCCAGCAGTCACTGCCAAGGGGGTGGTTTCCAGCCCTGATGTGCAGCCAGTGGCCTCTCCATCCCCCGTGGAGAACCTGTGGTGTTTTAAAACCAGCGGAGGTCAGGCTGTGTCTCCCATGGCAGGAAGGCAGTGACCAAGGGCACCAGTCAGTCGGGCTGGATCTGCCCTTCTCATGTGCAGGGACATCTCAAAGGTTCCCATCCGCCCTGAGCCAAGTGCTGGCCTCCTCTCGGCACAGAGTGGGCCTGTTACTGTATCCCACATGCTTGGAGGGGACAGGTGTGTTCCAGAGACAGTTTCTTTTCCTTCTTTGCTTTCCTCTTCTCCAGGAAGGGGCTGTCTGCCCAGGGTGCTGAGGGTTTGGTCTCTATTCTTCCATCAAACAGGCAGCAGGGACATCTCGGTGGGGCTGCTGCCATCTGGCTAGGAGAGGCGAGGGCCAGGGACACTCAGCTACCCTCTGGCTTTGGAAAGTTGTGGGGTTGTTCGCAGAGGCAGACAGGCTGTGTGACCTGGATGCCCAGGGGAGCAGAGTGACCCATGAAGGTTGTGGGGGAAGGTGGCAGGTTCCCCGCCATTGAGCACACTGACAGGCTTCCCGGAAACAGGAAGCAGGAGTGGAGGGCCTGTCTGGGAGGGATACTGCTGGGATAAGGAACTCGGACCCTACCAGAGAGATTCAAGGGGAGGGAGGGAACAAAGGTTTGGTGGCTGCTTTTCTGTGCCAGGGAAGCAGAGCTGACCTGCCTGGTGTTAGAGTGTAGAGATAAGCACCCCATGCTCAGACATGGCAGTTCGCTTCAATGTGCTCCCCCACCCCGCCCCAGATTGATTCTGAGAAAGATTTCTTCAAAGATCGAGTTTCTGCACTGCCTATAGATATGCAGGAATATGCAGAATAACTCGCTTTGAAAAGGGTCCTGGAGAATCAGCCCGGATCGCAGCTGGGGGCTGAAAAACATGTCC